>CM055900.1:71182525-71262525 GCA_029582155.1 Panopea generosa
CTGTTTAAAAGAGTTTACTTCTTAATTTGTCATATATTCTGTGTTTCGGTTGTCTTGGTTATTAGCTATCTATGAAATGCATTGCCAAAGACAATATAAAAGTTGCAATTATAATGTAAGTCAACCTTAATATTCAAAAACATTAATTTGCTGTTGAGTATAAATGTTAATTATATTTAACTTGTTTCCATGAATTCCCCGTACGCGAATATAAATATCGGTCCTTAAATAAAAATAAATCAAAACTTGATTTGATTATTGAGCAAAATATCTTTACACCTTAGGATATGAATAAAAGCAACATCTTCATGCAAATAATGTATTTATACATACATGCACACATATTGGCCTATGAATATGTGTGTATGCTGATATTAATACACATTTTGAATACATGTTCAGTTTTGTATGTTAACACTTTATTTTAATTGATAAAAAAAACGACCAACTCTTCTTACATAAAGTATATACAGATAATTGTACGGCAAAACTTGGACAAGTTCCACTGGATCGTATCATCAGATATTATTACCTGTGCACGTGCCAGCCACTTCTGCCAGGTGTTCCTTCTCGTCGTCAAAATAAAGCATGTCACAAAAGTCCACCCCACTTGCACGTTTGATTCTACAATGACATACACATTAATAAATAGACGTTTATTTCACACTTCCACGTCGTGTACATGTATACATAATATTGCTCATCCATTTACTATTGTCTGTTCGATCAGACTGCCTTAAATTGTAATTGTTCTTTATATGTATATATCGTTGGTATTCATTTATAATTCATATTACGTATTTCACTATATACACATGGCGAAAATTGCATTTGCATATTATCGAATGCGCAAACGTCTAAGAGTAGGAAATTTAGATACGTAGAATCGTTCGTAATGTAGCCATTGCCAGTGTGGTTAAAAAAAAGGCCTCTGAACACGAACTATATATGAAGTGAGTTCTAGTCTCGGTATGTTTAGTTGCTTCGTCCTGTGTTTACCGTTTACATACATGTACTTAACAGTATATTTTCATATAGAACATATGCACTTACTTGACAAAATGAAATATTTTGGATCCAGGATATATCTCGTGATAATCTACGTACTCCTCCCATCCGAACAACTTCACAAGCTTGGCACACTCCTCCTTGTAGAACGCCCTGTAAACAAAAACAATATTAATGCATTAAAAAGAGAGACTATTAGTCTGTGGAACGAACCCAGCTCTCCCGATTACGTCCGTTACAAATTATGAGTTTGAGCACGCTGATTGGTCAGTTGCTTCAGGGAACGTTTAGATGACGGCATTGGTTAGTAAGCGTTCAATAGCTATGAATTGTGGGACAGGCATGTGGTTCCCTGCTTTTTTATTGGAAGTAAATAGGCCTGATTCTGGAGAATTCAAGTTCGGGGATAGACAATATATTAGATAACATGAAAAGCACGCAACATCATAAATATTACTACTATAAAAAAATCATAATATGTACAATACACTATTAACTACAGAAGAAAGGAAAACAAGGGCTACCACCTTGGAACGCTCCAATCTATCAAGTAGAAAATGTATTTACAATTTTATATGCATTTCTCGTAATGAATATCTTATCTTATAATTATATACTTGTTTATTCATAGTACTACTCTACATATTTCTATTCACTGTTTTATTTATTTTAAATAGCGCTGACGAATTCCATAAAGTAAAACAAAAATAACGCAGACCGTTGATATGTTATGAAAGAATCGGCGAGTTTCGCGCGTTGATTTCCGTCAATTGCCGATAGCGATTTCCTGTAGCAGATTTAACGGACGATCCGGGTAAACAATCGGATAGCTGGACCCGTTCTATAGTATAAAATGCTCAGTAGTAAACGTGTCAGGGTTCAAATTTAACAGTGCTGCCAAATTGCTCTTCACTACTGCAATTGTATCATAAAATGAGAAAGTATATATAAAAGTAGTCCCGCCAGACTACTTTCTTACATATGCGATAGCTTACACAGGTGTGTCGGTGTAAAGACAGCTTAATGATTGTTTGCCATCATTAAGCTGTCTTTACACCGACACACCTGTGTCTAAACGTGAAAACATTAATCAGATATTTTGACTACGTTTCGGCACTTTTCATATTCTGATCGGTCTTTATATTTGCGTTAAGAATATTTATTATAGTGTCACACAAGCAAATGATATATAATCAACATTCATGCTCACTTGTACAAACAAAAACCAATTAATCAATGTTTTGATTATTAAGGTTGATTTTCGATAGAATTTTCA
Source organism: Panopea generosa (assembly GCA_029582155.1). Lineage (NCBI taxonomy): Eukaryota > Metazoa > Mollusca > Bivalvia > Adapedonta > Hiatellidae > Panopea > Panopea generosa. The sequence continues at coordinate 71,184,810 of CM055900.1, forward strand.
TCTTGTATACTATCTTTGGCAATGGGCATCATAAATGCAAAATAGCAAATATTTTCTCTTTCTCTAATATCTACTCAGTGTTGTACATCTTTGATGCTAACAGAACCAGTTAATTTGTATAAGCTACAGGCATATGTTTTACAAGTTTTGATTTGAGAGGATTATACAAATTTACTAGTCTACGTTCGTAGTTTAAGGGATAATGGTGAGTTTGTATATAACTAGCGCACGTGCACATGTGATATATTGGAAATAAGGAGATTATTTGGCAAGGGGTATTGCCTCTGTTACCACCTAGTCCTGTACTGCGTCTTTAATGTTTCCTCATAGTGTTGCCATAAACTTCTATAATAAACTGCACGTTGCTGTTTTGTGGGTCAGATATGTGAATCCTGCATGGATCTTATCGGAATGTTTGATCGATAAAAAATAAAGGTCTGAGATATATTTTGGAGGAAAAACGCTTTTATGATAAGTATTCAATATTTTATAACAACACGTATTGGGGATTTTTGTTTCATGCCAAGTCTACATAATTTCCTGTTTGATGCAAATCTTAAAGGTGCAAATAATGAATTAATCCCACCAATTAATAGCTTAATATAATAGGCCATATAATCGGTTCATTACGTATAAGTGTTTTTAACTATCCTCTGTGGAGCGCGTGATCTGCTGATAGGGCATCATACCCACAATCTAAAGGCCGTGAGTTCGAGCACAGACACGATAAACACACTGTATTGATAGGTGCACAGAACTAATGCTCCGGAGGAAGACATTTAGCGATATAAGTAAAGGCTGTGTGTGTGTGTGTGTGTGTGTGTGTGTGTGTGTGTGTGTGTGTTTAAACTTATTTATTTTACATCGATTGTGAAACAAAGTTATTACAACTAAGACAAATCACGCTCTTCCCGTGTTGAGCCAGTAGTAAGCATATGCGGAAAAGGTGTTTTGCTCAAGGACGCCACACATAACTTTGATGGAGGATCGAACCCACGAACCTCCGATCATGGGTTTGGGGCTCTACCACTAGACAACGCACTGTAAGAGGTAGGTTATAAACAAATAAGTTGAAATCATTACCAAAGTTCGTGTCTGTATAGATAAATAATACCGCGTTTGCAGATCGCCATTAACAATCGTTTTAATAACGAATAGACTAGTGCTCGCTGTTCTAATGGCCTTTTACCTCTCACTGCCGATATCGTGGAATCAAGCACAGCCCGGCCCGAAAGCAAAATTCTTTATGCAAGAACGATTATTATTACTGCGAAAAGATTCATTCTGAGGAAGATATTCTCCACCAATAAAACTGGACATGCCACATAAAGCAAGTCATATGTTAAAGTGGCGCGTTTTTTTTTTAAAATGTGTCCAATTGACTGGTTTTCCTCATATTGTTATATATATATATATACATATATGGTACGTTGGTGTCACAATGTATTAAGTAAAGGAACTCATACAATTTTACATACTCTGATGCTATTCCGATTTTATAACCCTCGTGGTGCAATCGTTGGAGCAGATTTGTGATATCAGGAAAACTCTTTACCTCCCTTCCGGAAGCGTCACATACTTTATTATCTCCCCTGAAAAAGAAATATTAACATATATTACAACAATTTTGTTGCTCAAGCCATATTCTAATGATATAAAAATGAATACATATAGGAATCGATAGGCGTAGAAGATACTGCTTTTACTGCTAAAGGAAAAACATATGTTATTGCAGATGAATATCACTTTTTCATCGAATGTCCACTGTATAACAACACGAGAGATTTTTATTTTAAAGGTATATGTTTAAGAAAAAGTTCTCATGATTTATTTTATTTCAATATGTCATCTTCAAAAACCGATGAAATTGTCTCCATCGCTAAATATTTGTATCACACAATGAACAATAGAAAACTAGAAGTTAATTTTCTATATTACTTAAAGATATCTATTGTAATGCTGCAAATGCATTTATTTATATATTTGTCACTCTATTGTAAAATTGTACAGATTGTATTTTGGGTCTGAGGCCTATATTACAAAATAAATAAACTGTAAACTGATTAAAATGTAATAGAACAATATATAATAGAGTCAATTTGTCAATTAGTTTTACCTGCTAAAATCAGGGATTAAAATTATGATATTAGAGACCCGATCTATCTCCAGGACAACAGTCATTAGGTAATTAAAAGTTGATTTAAGGAACGAATGTTATTTGTCAAAAAATCATGAGATATGAACTAACATTTAATACGCAAAGTAAGTGAATTCCGAAGGGGTTCATGTAAATTCTGCTTGTTACATGTAAGTTCGTATCTCATGAATATTCAACAGATCTTTTACAGTTGAATTTCATTTTTTGTCAAACTGCATATTTTAACAAACACATTTTTGATTTTTTTTCGCCAATTAAATGTATTAACAATAACCTAGTAGTATGAAAAATGATAACAAAAACAATGCATTGATGACTGTGAACTTTTAAAAAAGGGTTCTCTGATTTGAACATGTACTGATTTTTATATAACCTGCCCCCAGAGCCATCTTGCGACTTTTATATGGCAGTTGGTGCATTAAATTAAATTTTATGAACGGAACAACACTAATTACGATTTTTGTTTATTGGTTGTTGCCTAATAACGTCAAAACCGTTAACATTTGTGACGGTTTTGACGTTTATAATCAATCAAGAATATCGAAAAATGTTGATTTTATCAAAAATTGTATCCAAGGCTAAACAGAAAGGGTCACAGGTCACAGGCATGTTTTCAAAGGAAACTAATCGGCAAAATGTTCTATAGGTTCAATGAAGGAGTAACGTTATTAATGTAAATATAAAACTAATAATACTATATAAAACTATCACATCAACATGGCTATGCATATTATCAAACATGAGTTGTAAAACCTCACTTTAGATATACAACGTACTGAACAAGACGTTTAAAGATAAAATATGGGCATTGTAAAACGGTAATAACAATGTACCTGTCATAGCATTAAATGTTTTATTTCAATTGTTTTTTTCAAAACTAACATCAAAGTATGCTTATTACAGAAAGTTCGTGTATGTTCACACGGCCTACTTCTAAACATCTACCTGACGAAGTGCAACAGTTGACTTTCGAATAAAACAAGGTCGTAAAGCAGATAAGAGTTTAGGAATTCGGCTTATATTCCACATAAAATATATAGATGTAATCTATTAACCTTCGTCTAATCAACGGTACCGCTTCGTATCTCAAACATATCCTCTAAACCATCGGTTATATCATCAAACATTCCACGGAAACTATGTAGGTATGTTACCAAATACAAGGTAGTTCGTAGATAATCTTTCAAACAAACGGGCGACTTGTGGAACTGATATTCTCCCAAGCGAGATTCTCCATTTACTTCTATTCTTATCGATAATAGAAATACATTAAGCATATGCTTATTTTTATAAGATTAAAATTTGGTATTGAGTTTCAAAAGATGAATTCGACCAATTATTTATTCTGTAATAATCCCAGACATATTGATGTATCTTGAACGAAATGTGAGAAACCCTATCAGATACGGGGTAGCCTCTCTATAGATAACATAAGCCATTCATTTATATTTTCTCTATTTTCAGACCGTTTTTTTCTATTTTCTCTATTTTCAGACTGGTTTGACACTTCATCATATCCATCTTTCTATAGTATCTGAAGGTTCAGAGACGTAAGACGATAAGACGATAGCACCTTGACTTATATTATATTGTATTCGTGTATGATATAATGTTCACTGTTGTTGTCGTTGTATGGTGTTTTGCGTCGCTTTCAACAGTTTTTCAGTCATTTCGCGACGGTGTCTACTTGATAGAGTAACCTGAGCGCAGCCATACTGATGTATCTTAGTGGTGCGCGTGGTCCAGTAGAAGAGCACCGAACCTATGATCGGAGGGTCGTGGATTCAATCCTCCGCCACGGCTATGTGCGGTGTCCTTGAGCGAGACACTTTTCAGCATATGCATAGTACTAGTTATAACCAGGAAGACTTCGAGCGGGATTTGCTGTTATAAAAACTTGTTTCACAGTCGAAGTAAAATAAATAAGTTTAAACTAAGTATCTTGCCACCGGCACAAGATATGATACCCCACCCAACCACATGATACTGACACCAGGCCGACCAGACATATAATTATACTCTAAATACTGAGCGCCGAGCGAGGGAGCTTCTTTCAATTCTTTGGTATGACCCAGCCAGGGATCGAACCCACCGCTTTCCGCACGCGAGGCGGACGTTCTAGCGCTAGACCACGCTGCAGTTTTGATATATTGTACAAACGATACAGTATAATACTAATGTTTTATGCGTTCAGTATTAGTATAAAGTGTGTAAGATAGATGTGTTAAAATGAGGAACATTTCAAAACTATTAACGCGAACTTTAGAAGTTTGCATACATATAAAAGCAATATTGCCATAGGGATTCTTTAATTTTTATTAAGATATCATTCTTTGTTATTGCATGATATTGGCTGTAAATTACATATGAAAATTCATGCATGATCATATATAATTATATAGGCGTTAGTATAGTTACATAATATATCATTATAGTACTTAATTACATTAATTACTGATTAATTAATTTATTACAATATGTTGTTTTGGATGATAAATTTTTTATGCACGACACACACTAGCACGTTTAGACTGGTAGTTCTAGTCTTTTCTTTGTTATATAATTGTATATTAGTACTCAGATAAAGTGGGAAGAAATATCCCAGCAAATGTAATGTGTTAAAATGGGTTCAAATATAAATTCATTTGAGAGAACCAGTAGTTGTAAACTTTTACACTTTTGAAACAAATGAATGTATCAATCAGTTTCTGCGACTAATAAGCTAATGCTAGCATTTTACATTAGTTCTTGATTTCATTCTGTTAACTTGTCAATAGATATATCTATGATTTTATGAGAATTTGATATCGTACGTTTCGCTTCGTTCTCATGAGAATCGAATATCATAAAACCTGCATGTTATGATGTTATGCATGGAGCTATTTAATTTTCAATTCAAATTTAACGTCTTTTAGTACGTGTTTTGTAGTGTTTGGCAGCATTATAAATATCGTGTTGTTTTTTTTTAATGATCCTTTCAATTTTTATGCAACTCACGAATGGCAGATATTTCTTTCAGAACATGAGCAGAGATAACATCAGCCTAGTTTGAAGTGGAAAACACAAAAATGCACACGTTCTTTCCGTTAGTACAGTTTTGTTTGCTATTTATCTTGATAATTTATTGCAAGTGAATATTTCTCCACGTTTCTGAAGCATAAATAACATAAATCCAAAGCTTGTTTGCTGTTAAATGCTTTTAAAAACACAACTTAAACAAATTACTTACGCCAAAATAGATCGTTTGCGAAATGTGTTGCGTAAGGCAAGGTGTTACATTCCCCTTCCTCTAGACAGAAACTATTTATCACGCTATAGTTACTATTATGTAATGATGAGAGAAGATAAAAAAAAACAACAGTATTTTTTTTACTTTTGTTTCTGGAAATATGTATTTACACACACTTATATGTTAGAAACAGTTATCAGAATTTCCTGGAACAGAAAATGAAACAGATTACTTGTCGTGACTTGGAGCCAATTCCATGGCAATAATATTACTGAAAACAAAAAAAATTGCTATTCAGCAGTGATTGCTCCGCATGCTTAAACTATGATTTTAGATAATTTAAATGCACCGCTGTCTATAAAATCAAATGCTATATGTCCATGTTTATAAATGACGAACTGCAATTAACCTACTGTTATGATGAAGTGATATGCATATCATATTAATTATTGCAATTTTTTTATTGTCATATGTATAAACACGAAAATTCAGTCAAGATACAAAGTATATTAACTTATTTCATAAGAAGGAGAATACATTAAAAGCAAGAAGACTATCTCCAAATAAACAGTTAACGATGTTATGTTTTGGCGTAAAAGTGAATGACATATACACAGAAAATTGGCGAATGACCAAATAAGCATGTACCAAATATAGAGGATCTACATAAATATAAGTACAAGATCAAACAGAAACATAATTACCAGTGAAAAAAGTGTGTTGAGCAGAAAAAAAACATAAAAAACTGTAACGACTGTACAATATAGTATAACATAATGACCTACAAGAAAATGGCAGGTAAGAAAACTATTGAAATACAAAAACAAAAATGTCCAAAAAGAGCAGGAAACTAACATATACGATTTACCAGCTTAGTATCACCTGTTTTGTACTTGCTGAGTTCTACACTAACTGGGGACATATACATCAATAACGATGTGACATAGCGCTCTGTTATTAAGATTCTAGAACTGAAGGCCATGTGATCTAGTGTAGGTGTTGATGGACAGTTTTATAGACATTCACGGTGACTTTCAAGGTCAGAATGAGGCCAAACTGCGGAAACTGCACTACGTATCAGATAACAAAATAAAATATATTTATTATTACGAACGTTTGTTTAAATCGTTCCAACTGAACAATCGTATGATTATTTGTTCAGATTAAAAACTCTTATGAACAATTGAATATTCTTACGAGCGGTTGTTCAAATTGAACAAACTTACGAGCGTTTGATCAAATTGAACTCTCTTACGAGCGATTGTTTCGATTGAACATTCTTACGAGCGATTGTTCAAATTGAACTCTCTTACGAGCGATTGTTCAACTTGAACTCTCTTACAAGTTATTGTTCAAATTGAACACATAAGCGATTGTTAAAATCGAATTTCTTACGAGCGATTATTCAGATTGAACTCTCTTACGAGCGATTGTTCAAACTGAAATCTCTTACGAGCGATTGTTCAGATTGAACTCTCTTACGAGTGATTGTTCAGATTGAACTCTCTTACGAGTGATTGTTTAGATGGAACTCTCTTACGAGCGGTTGTTCAGATTGAATTCTCTTACGAGCGATTGTTCATGTTGAATACTCTTACGAGCGATTGTTCAGATTGAACTTTCTTTACAAGCGATTGTTCAGATTTATACTCTTACAAGCGAGTGTTCAGATTGAACATTCTTAAGTCTCTTAAGACCAATTGTTTAGATTGAACAGAGCGTTTGTTCAAAATGAATTACTTACGAGCGATCGTTCAGATCGAACTCTCTTACGAGCGATTGTTCAGATTGAACATTCTTACGAGTAACTGTTCATAGTGAACATTCTTACAAGCGATTGTTCAAATTGAACTCTCTTACGGGCGATTGTTCAGATTGAACACTTTTACGCGTGATTGTTTAAATATAAGTTTCTTACGACCAATTGTTCAGAATGAATACACGAGCGATTGTTTAAAATGAACTCTCTTACGAGCGATTGATAAGATTAAACTCTCTTACGAGCGATTGTTCATATTGAACTCTTTTTCGAGCGATGTTTCAGATTGAACTCTCTTACGAGCGATTGTTCAGAATGAACATTCTAACGAGCGATTGTTCAGATTGAACTCTCTTACGAGCGATTGTTCAGATTGAACCTTTTTACGAATAATTGTTCAGATTCAATTCTTTTACGAGCGATCGTTCAGATTGAACTCTTTTACGAGCGATTGTTCAGATTGAACTCTTTTACTAGCGATTGTTCAGATTGAACATTCTTACGAGCGATTGTTCAGATGAAACTCTTTTACGAGCGATTGTTCAGATTGAACTCTCTTACGAGCGATCGTTCAGATTGAACTCTTTTACGCGTGATTGTTTAAATATAAGTTTCTTACGACCAATTGTTCAGAATGAATACACGAGCGATTGTTTAAAATGAACTCTCTTACGAGCGATTGATAAGATTAAACTCTCTTACGAGCGATTGTTCATATTGAACTCTTTTTCGAGCGATGTTTCAGATTGAACTCTCTTACGAGCGATTGTTCAGAATGAACATTCTAACGAGCGATTGTTCAGATTGAACTCTCTTACGAGCGATTGTTCAGATTGAACCTTTTTACGAATAATTGTTCAGATTCAATTCTTTTACGAGCGATCGTTCAGATTGAACTCTTTTACGAGCGATTGTTCAGATTGAACTCTTTTACTAGCGATTGTTCAGATTGAACATTCTTACGAGCGATTATTCAGATGAAACTCTTTTACGAGCGATTGTTCAGATGAAACTCTTTTACGAGCGATCGTTCAGATTGAACTCTTTTACTAGCGATTGTTCAGATTGAACATTCTTACGAGCGATTGTTCAGATGAAACTCTTTTACGAGCGATTGTTCAGATTGAACTCTCTTACGAGCGATTGTTCAGATTGAACTCTTTTACGAGCGATTGCTAAAGCTGAATCCTCTGATGCTCGATTTGTTTACACTGAATTCTCCTATCTAAGTGTTAACATCTTTTTCCTCGGGAATGATAATATCTCAGACGATGAAAATAATACCTTTATATTTTACAATATTCAAAATATAAAATATACAAAACGTTTTGATTCAAGGTCAGCAATGCGTGCGTTAATATTAACAATGCACCCTATTTCATTTTTTTTTCTTCCTTTATAAATACATTTTATTGTCATTTTGATTGTTTTATGTAAATACTTTGTTGTTGGAAAGGGCTGATTGTAATGTTGGATAACTTGGGGCCCAGCCATTTTGCTATTTCATGTATACAGAAATGGCAATAAAATATGTTTACAGTAAGTAAAATTGGTTCAAGCAGAACATGCTTAAGAACTGTACACAATAATAATGCATTAAGTCATAAAATCACATCCAGTGTCGTTGATTTTTCGTCGGTACAACAAAGCTGTCTTCAGTTTAAGATCATAACGTTTCTTTCATCTCAAGATGACAGACAATAAAAAACAACACTAAATAACATGAACCTCAAAGAGTGAAATGTGCACGGCACATTATTGTTTATATTCTTCATCTGTTTGATGATGTTGTATGCATACAAGAAACGCTATCGTTCAAGAACATAATATATTTTATCTATAAGTCATGCATTAGCAACATCGTTGCTTAGCGTTTAAATCACACAAATTCGTTCACAAAACGTTCCGCTAGCCTCAACGTTGCACCGATAGGCGGGTGGAATATAAGCAAACAAACTGAAAATAATCCACGAGGTATAAAAGTACCTGGCAGATATATTTCCATTTATTCTCTTGTGGTTATTTTGCGTTTTTATCGCTGAAACTTTTACTTATTTATTTCCATTTTTTATAAGACGCCATCTTGATTTTCTATCTGTACAATATAAACGTTATTGGATCCAAAAAACTTCTACATATTGTACGGTCACGTTGTAACATATTGGGCAGCAGACTGGCTATGCATGTACAGGTATAGAATATACACTGAAGCCTTTTATACATATAGTGCATGTTGCTTGGCATGTCAAGAATAGAAAACACAACCAACAACAAAAAAAAACTACTTGTCTAACCTCATTTTATTGTACTAACTTACATAAATTCAAATAAATGAAATCTGAACCGATATTAAAAATCAGTTAATAAATAAAACTGTCACTTATTAAGCGATTTCATATTGGTCATGGGCAAATTCGATAATCCTTGGACCAATAACTAGCCCAATATGAAATCACTTAATTAATAAATAATGAAATTATAATAGTCTATATATTACAGCATACGGAGCAGTCACCTCTCCAATAAACTGTTTTCACAAAATAAAAGTAGACAAGGTAAGCACACTTCAGGCATTAATTCCAGCATTAATAAAAAATCTAACGGCGAACCACAGATGCAGAAATCTGCAAGGAGTGGTGAACTAAATCAATCAATCCATTTATACGCTTTTTTTGTTCTGTGTTTACAGTTGCCATAATCAGTGCCAACATTTTCATTCGTACATCAACTATATCTGATTGTTAAACTTGTATTATTTTTCGATTTACTTGTGCTAACGAAATACTTACGAAAGTGAATATTTACAACAAACATAAATCTGCACACACATGTGCACATGCACGTGCATATATCAATGATTAACTACCAGTTTTGAAGTCCTGCGTCTTGAAAATAATGATGAAAGTGTTTTATTGATGACAATTAAAAATATATTCTTTCTCCAAGTCATACATACTGAAAATAAACGAGAAAGCAACAGCTTGCGGTTACTGTTAGTGGTATCATAGTCAATTAATTAATTCAAATGTTTTGTCTATTACTCTTGAAATTTATAGTTGTAATAATATGCCCGCACTTGTTTCCATAAAGGGGGCAATGTTGGTTGCGATAAGTAATAATGAAATAAGCAGCATACACAAACTGAAGAAAAAGAAAACGAAACAACAATGTTCTTTCTTCACAAAGACAGGAATGGTTGTTTAAGCAATTATAATTTTTAAATTAATGCATATTGATAAACCGATCGTAAAATATGCTGGACACACATAATGTCATAATAAAAATGTCTTCTCTTTTTGCATTTGTATATATCAAAGTAATAAATAACAAAACAAACTGTATGTTATGAAAAAAAACATATTAAATTCTATATCCTCTCATAGTCATATATACACCACGTTATTAAGGTACTACTTTTCGGTTGGATAACCTTCGGATGCAAACAAAGCAGAGCCACTGCAGTGAAATTTAAACGTTTGAAACAGACTGCATCAAAATACATAGCGGAGTCATTTAAAAATGCTACGCTCACACAAAATTGTGCAGCAATTTCAAACTAAAGTATACTGAACGGAACAGCTAACCCGCTACTTTTGAACTTCCAATATCTGTTTTTTAACTATCGTGTGACAATTATTACACGTTTCAGTAATTATGGCATTAATTCAATAACTGTCATAATTAAGAATATTTGGCCATTGTTATCCTAAATGTCTTTCTTCTTCAAGTCCAAATTTCACGCAAATAGCTTTGATACCTTTTGAGAAAAACCATAAAATACCAGGTGGCGGTTTACATACATAAAATGTCAGGTGGCGGGTTACATACATAAAATGTCAAGTGGCAGGTTACATTCATAAAATGTCAGGTGGCGGGTTAGCTGTTTCGTTCAGTATATATGTTTCGTGACAATATTGGGATGTGGAGGAACAACAATCATTTACTTATTATTTCAAACTAATTGACTTGACAATTGGTTCCTCAGACGCAAATATATATTAAGGGAACCTAATGTATGTCCAGTCCTCAATATGAGATTTGTATGGCCGTTTTCAACATTTAAAATTGTTTAAATGTGTATGTACGCGGAAGCATGTATACAAAGCAGTACTGACCTTGGCATATGTAGCATGAATACATAGCAGTACTGACCTTGACATATGTAGCATGTTTACATAGCAGTACTGACCTTGACATATGTAGCATGTATACATAGCAGTACTGACCTTGACATATGTAGCATGTATACACAGCAGTACTGACCTTGACATATACATTATTAATCTACAAAATCAGTAGAGTAGAACTTCGTTGACTCGGACACGGATGGCTCGAACACCGCATATAGCTCGAACCACTTATCTGGTTCTGGCTGAATTCCCATTTCGATGGATATAACTGTACATGCATGATATTATGTTTAAATTTGGTTCGAACAAACCTTAACTCGAACAACCTTTAATTCGAACTATTTTGTCCAGTCTGTCGGGTTGAGCCATCGAAGTTCTACTGTATACTGAAACGCTATTGTTTCATCTTAAATAAATTCGTAACAACAGTTCCTGAAAAACGAGGCATTGTGCCGAAGGAATGTCGGAAGACAGATAATTGATGTATATTATGTCTATTAACAAAGACCAGACGACATCATTAATAAAATGCTGCAGTTTTTATTCCCGTGTAAACAACATCTATAAACAAAAACATATATTGGTAAAGCATTTCATACACTAATTTTGTATACTTCTCTTTGTATTTTACGATTATTGTTGAGTTCTATCTAACGGTGATGCTACATTTAAAGATAATACTTACATAAAGAAAAAGGTTTTGTAAAAATAAAACAAGAGCTATGCATGGCGCGTAATTTAATAAACTGTTCTTGTAATACGTATAATTGTGATGTATTGTGTTTTTTTGTAGTATATGTAAGCCAAATAAATACAAAACATACTCTGCCATATCTTTTAAGTAAAATTATATAGTATTATACAGATAAATTTATCTAGTAATATCAGAGAACGCTTATCTAGTATTATAGAGGTAGATTTATCTAGCAATATAGATATTAACTTATCTAGTATTATAGAGGAAAAATTATCTAGAATTATAGTATTAAAAATATCAATTATAATAGAGTTAAAATTATCAAGTATTATTAAGGTAAAATTATGAAGTGTTATAGAGGAAAAATTATCAAGTATTATAGAGGTAAAATTATCAAGTATTTAGAGGTTAAGTTATCTAGTATTATAGAGAAAAAATATCTAATATTTTAGAGGTAAAATTATCTTGTACTTTAGAGTTAAAATTATCTAAATTATCTAGTATTTTAGGAGTAAAATTACTAGTATTATAGAGATAAGCTTATGTAGTATTGTAGAGGAAAATTATCGAGTGATACAGAAGTTAAATTATCTAGTATTTTAAAGGTATCTGAGAAGTAAAATTATCTAGTATTATAGAGATAAGCTTATGTAGTATTTAAGAGGTAACGTTATCTAGTATCACAGAGATTAAATTATCTAGTATTTTAAAGGTAAAACTATCTAGTATTATAGAGTTAAATTATTTGGTAGTGTAGAGGTACATTTATTTAGTATTATAGAGGTACAATTATCTAGTATTATAGCTGCTGTGTTGTTATCATAAAACGTTGTTCTTTACTTGCTTAACTCACATTTTTATTGACTTACAAAGCGTCGAATTTGTCACTGAATGCTGGACAATTTGGTTAAAAACATTAAATAAAAAATCGAAATCTATAAACAAGAAATAGCTACCTCCCTACCAACATGAAAACTTGACCGGATCACATGAAACAATTATTTTAAGGATGCCCTAATTACACATTTTTGCCAGTTACATGCACCTCTGAAAATAGGCATGTATTCGTCACTTTTTTAAAAGTGTTTCTATAAAATATTAAGTATACTTTGCATAAAAAATAGAGTTAATTTATTAATTTCATGACAAAAAAGTTGTTTTACTTAATACTTTATTATTGTATGTGGTATGGATATGCAATATCTAAAATATACAAATGATACATTGCATTTATTCTTATTATAAGACCACAGTTATGTATAATTGAAAACAAATTTCAGGATGCACGCCTATAATATATACCATATTGAAGAACATTTCGGCATACATCCATACCATCTAAACATGCGTTATGAATCATGCACACATTTATGTGACCTGATTGTCAGTCTAGCCGTATTATTGTCATTTGTTGGGTTTACTTTTTTTAAAATTTACACAGATTGTTGAAATAAAATCAAAAGACAAATCTACATAATAGATAAAATATTATATAATGTATTTGTAAGGACAAAATATAAAAAAAACAGACAAAATTGTAAATGTATACATTCCTAATATGAAAAAAAACACACGAAAGAGCTCGAAAATTCCATAAAGCAACACATAACAAATAACCCAGAGAACGGGCTGTTACCATGGCATTATTTTCAGGAATAAATGGCATCAATATTTAATATTTAAATTTTGTAAAATGTATACTTCATACGGTAACCATTTATATTATGTTTGAATACGTACCTTGTAACCATGGTTCGATATACATTTGAATACGTACTTGGTAACCATGGATAGATATATAATTGAATAAGTACTTTGTAAACATGGATTGATATATAATTGAAAACGTACTTTGTAACCATGTATTGATATTAATTGAATACGTACTTTGTAACTATTGATGGATGACAGGTCATGTATCTGTTCGAGACAATGTCTGACTGATTAGTTATATCCATAGTTCTGACATTGAAGATTTATCTATGAACCATGCATACATTCTTGAGACGTTATGCTCGCACAAAGAATGAATGGAAGTAAATGGTAAAGATATTACTATTGCTGTTGATACTGGCTTGATTTATCGTGGGGATGTAGATTACTTTAAGTTGTATTAAATGAAACGTTACGTTTAAATGTTCTCATGGACAAGCATCAGTTTGCCATCTACTTTTAGTAGGTTAAATTTAAATTAGAATTGCTTCATTTTTTTAGATATGAAAAATGGATTTGAAATGTGTCGAAAAGCTTGCAGAAAATTTATTTCATCTGAATCGAGTGTGTGTCACGTGAACAAAAACAGTCTTCAACTCTCCCTTATTGAATGCATAAGCCGTAACGACCATACATCACGTTGCTTATATTTCAGTGTTTCTATACACAGGTGCGAATGCCGTTCCTTTCGGCGAATGTTGTTGATAAATAACATCCGTCGGGTCGTATTCACCTACCATTCTTGAAAATCTTCTTGGACCAAATTTCAACTTGACTATGTATTAGGTGTTGTACATGCTTGAAAATGCTGATATAAATATGGTCTCTAATTGTGTTTTTCGAAAATATATTCTTGAGTTCAAGTCTAAGAAAAATCTTAAGAATTGTTGGTGAATATCACCCAGGGCCCTATAACTAAATTTTAAATACTACCATTCTCTATGTCAGTCGTTCTACTAATACTGCGGTTATAAGAATATCTTCTATTTATCACCTATTGTTCTTTCACAACTATTTTTATTGACTTACTTATTCCTCCCATGCCTAGTAATAAACTATACTGAGGAGTAAAAGTTTAGTCGGTATTTTCGATTTAGTCCCAGATTGCCAATTTTAACTTTAACCTAACATATACATGTACAATCTTCATATTTTTTATACATGTAACTCGCCTGATTATAACTTATGAATTGGTCAGTTCACGCCTGACCGCTCACATAATCTGGTTTTATCGACTTTCGAAATGCACGTATTGAATATTGCCCATGTAAATTGGCACGTGGTCAATCTTGCTAAAAATATGTTACAATTCTTTACTGTCGTAATCGCATTGAAATAATTTGGACATTATAGGTCTAATTCGCAATTTGGGACTAGATCGAAAAATTTTCATCTGAGAATAAATATTATTGCGATGTATATATAGAGCACATATACACTATACAACATAAAACGAACGGTTCTCGCCCGTGTCGCACATTATACAATATAGAGCATTAAGCGAACGGCAAGCTTCTATTAGAGGCCGTATCGAATTTCAATGTGTAATTGCTAAATATTATATACCAGTCATATATTTATTCAGCAATACGATAAGCTTACTTGATAATATATCGGATAGCCTACTGCATTCTTCTAGGCTATAATATGATACTGTATTCATGCTTAGTTAATCCACCTAGAGGTACATACCTATTTGCAGTAGGACCCCTACAAAAGTGTGAAAACATTGTTACAATGTCAAGTTCCATATTAAAACTTATGATGGGCTGGAGCAAAATAACATAGATGAATATCAATATTATCGACACATATGCTTCATAGAAAAAAAACATTTCATATGTTACACATTCATTATATTCAAGGTTTAAATAACAAAATAAAAATCTGAAGATTTTTTTGATAAATTACGTGGTAATATCTTTATTTATGGAATAGAAGACAATCTATTATTAAAGCATATCTGATAGAAAAACATTTTGTGTTCACATTGATTATCTGTTTGAAGAAATATAAATATAAATTATTTCTAAACTTTAATAGCTTTTTGAACTTTATGTTTTAATGTTTTGCTTGTGAATTTTACTTACTTTTCCACAACATAAAACACTTCTTCTTTTATCTAAGTAGTAATCTGTAAGTTTAAACCAATTTATTTAAGCTTATTTGCGAAGAAAATTGAAAGTTTAAATTAATCGCTTTGTATTCATTTTCTTGGAAAGAACCCTAGTGTTTTAGAGGCACGATGTTCGAGCTTTGGAACGATATGCGGCACGGCGTGCTTTATCAACTGCACTATCATCCCTCTCAGAGGGATTGCGACTTGTCGCACCATGGCGCCCTTATACGTGACACAAACCGCCTTCCATGTCATCTCAAATGTGTTACCACAACCAAATAACACCAAACAAAACAATCGCAAACACAAACAGAACGGGGTATCATCATTTAGCAGGAAAGTATTTAGAATATAAACTCTGACCTATGACTATACAAACACAAATACTAAACACCAAAAAAAAACACACACGCATACAAAATTGAACAGTTCAACGCTACCCACAAAGCAAACTTAAGGTTCTCTCGGCTAGAATTAGCAGTATTTAAATACTTATTCTGTTTTTCATTTATGTACAAATGCTATAAAAGAGAAGCCAAAAGTAAAAGCACTTAGTTGATCAGGTGATTAGACTGACTCTAGTATAAATACGTTTATTACAGAGAATATGGTTTACCAGTCAACTTTCTGAAGCAATTGTAACCATGAGGTATAACGCAAACGCGATGTTTTGAATCTCGTCTGGTTACATTCATCGCTACAACGATGACGTTTTTTATCAACATATCCAACATTTGCAGGTGCCACAACAATTGCAGATAAGGTGCACGCTGCATAAGTGAATGAACTATGTTGCCGATAGGGCGTAAATCTTACGTAAACTTGTTTGATATTGATTGAGAACCGTAAACTTACACTGAAGGCAGCACTGAATGCGTCCATGATCAACTTACACTTGTTTGAAAGGTAGCTCTATATTGATTTGTCTGTCTACCCAGAATGGCCAAAGTGTGTAATCTGAAATAGAATTATTGGAATATTAGTGATAGTTATGAATAGCAAAAATAGTAATAGCAGTAGGGGTAAAATTTTGCAGTAGCAACTACTGGTAGTGGTAGTTGTAGTAATCGACTTCGAGCTTGATTTGTCAAAGTTATAAGAACTTGTTTCACAATCGAAGTAAAATAAATAAGTTTAAACGAAACTAGTATATAATAGTAACAGTGGTAGTAGTAGTAGTAGTAGTAGTAGTAGTAGTAGTAGTGTAGTAGTAGTAGTAGTAATACTAGTATTAGTGATAGTAGTAACAATAGTAGTAGTAGGAGTGTAGTAGTAGTAGTAGTAGTAGTAATAATAATAATAGTAGTAGTAGTAGTAGTAGTAGTACTAGTAGTAGTGATAGTAGTAACAATAGTAGTAGTAGTAGTAGTAGTAGTAGTAATAATATTAGTAGTAGTAGTTGTAGTAGCAATAGTTGTAGAAGTAATGATAACAGTGTTAGTAGTAGTGGTAGTAGTAGTAATAGTAATAGTAGTAACAGTAGTAGTATCGGTAGTAGTAGTAGAAATAGTATTAGTAGTAGTAGCAGTAGTAGTAATTGTAGTAGTAGTAGTAGTAGTAGTAGTAATAGCACCTATCGTGTTTTCAACTAGTCTTCTCCCCCCAAAAATAATCATTTATTTCGGTCGGATCTCTTCCTCATAACTATGATTGTATAACATATATCTATCAACTCTGTCTTTGTATATATATTACTTCGGATATATGTCTCTCACCTCTATTTTTTCTATTATATTACGTAAGTCGTTAGTGTACATATACATGGAGTTTAACCCGCCCGCACCTGTAACAACGTGCTAACGACGTGCTGATGCTGACAGTGTTTTGACAAACGCATTAAGCATAAATAATAATACCTTACAACTTACCCTATTGATCTAACACATAAGCAATTAGAAAGTTGTTTGACGTCATTTTGGGAATATTGTCAGATAATTCCAAAGTCAACACATTCAGATATTTGAGTTGAAGTAAACACCATTTTGAAACCATCAAGAAAAAGCGGAAAATATCACTGGAATGCAAAGTAATGTGAAAATGCTGTTGAACTTGGCACACCAATAAGGTTTACTTTATACATGACTCGTGTACGTAGTATCAATGGTACGGCCTCGATTTCATGACATACAAGAGTAAAAGTGTTCCTTTAAGAACGAAAATAGGATTTTGAAAATGTTAATGTGTCTAAGTTTTCTCACATTGCTACCATATTACCTTATCTATGCCATTACCATTCTAGAAAAAGATATAACGAAAATGATTAAAAGAACAATATACGTCTTCTTCTATCCTCTAAATGAAGAAATACAATATTGGTACCCGGTATGCAGTTTGAAACTATTTACGTGATGCGAACCATTTATATGATTTTTGTTCCTGTCATTGTACGTAACACATATTTATATTATATTTTGAAATAGTGTTATTTTAATGTTTTCTTATTATAAACAGGACTGGATATGAATGAAAAATTTGGAATAAACTAAACATATTTTCTTTACCGACTATCGAACTGTCACCTATTAGAGTGGGGAAAAAAGCTTGCTTTATAAGCAAGTCTAGCAAAGCACATGCATTTAATATTTTGCAAAAAAAAAATATTTCTCGATTTTATCATTAGTGTTTCGCAAAGTATAAGAAATAGAACTGTTCAAAATTATTTTATTTTTTTGATAATCTGACTTAGTTTAAACATATTTTATTGCTTTATGTATCAAAAATTAGCCAAAGGACCAGACTACAAGTTCTAACAATATTAATTAAGACCCTTCTCGACAAAATGTTATCGTACAAGTGCTGATGACAATCTTACTTAAAACTTCTTTAAGTGTTTCATTCGAAAATCTTCCGAAACTTAAATATATTTTATATATAAGAGGGGAGTCAGAAAGTTCGTAGACTTTTGCCATAACTTTTTTATTTATCATTGTATTCTAATAATTCTCAGGGAGCATGTGCCGCTATATATTTGCAGTAATTTTGCAATTAAATGATAATTTTTCATCATTAATTTATATTCTATAGTAACTATGGAAACATCGATTTACGCAGTCGGGGCAGTTTTTGCTTTTTTCCTTCCGCTACTATTCAAACGTAGCGTAGCGTTGCCAAAAACGCGTTTTATTTCTAAATAAAACATATCAATGTGTGCTGTATTGAATGCTTGTTTACAGCCTTTAAAAAATTGACACCAATTATGCACATCTCAAAACGACGTCAATAATATAGTGTTACGGTATGCCATTTTGTTTGAAACAAAATGACGTCGGGGCACTTGAAAATGGATAAGCACGCGAAATACCGCAGTTCCGTAAAGTTCTGCTCCATGTTAAGTAATACACCTGCTCATAGAGAGAAACAAAAGTATATGCGATGAATCTAATGTTTCAAGGTCTCTAGTGTTTAAATGTCACAAAGTTAATGTTTTTGAGATGACCGGGAATAAGTCATTAAAAAAGAGCAAATGGGAAGTCGATTGGAAGACCTATTTAAATCAAAGCATGGTTTACAGAACTTTGTGTTCAGTATACCATCTTGAGATTGTGTTAACATGTGCACTAAATGGTGTAAATGGTGGCAAAAACGTATAGACCATGGAGGAGACTATTTTGAGAAGAAGTGACTCGGTAAATTTGATACAAAATCACCTGTTTAAAATATTGACGTCGTTTTTGTTGATTACAACGTCATCATTTTGCCCCGACATATCTAACTGCTATGCTTTGAATACTGCCTTATTTTCTTAATAACTGACGTATCATGCTAAAATTTTCAAAATATGTCCCATTTACATTTATTTCAAATATAATAACAGTATTGTGCATTGTATAATTGACATGAATAAGTTATGGCAAAAGTCTACGAACTTTCTGATCTCCCTTCAAAAACTAGTAAAATGATTTGACTGATTACAAGTGGCGTTGACGGGTGCAAACTTGTTTTAGCGGAAATGCATATTAAAATAATTTAAAATCAAACAAACTACAATCACTTTGGCACGGTTTATTTTGAGGTTCAAAAGAGACATGGTAAGCCAAAATGAATAGATGGTTATATGTTTGTGCTTCAATTATGACTAAACTTTCTTATCACAGATATTATCTCAGGCCACACATTCCAAAAGTGAGCTTTATCTGAATTATTGAAAGATTTGGAACGTTCTGTCGTAATCTTGATCTTAATATAAGAGAGGTTCATGGTTGCGATGGAAACATAACGAGCTAGAGGGACCATTATAATATTAGGAAGATGAACGTTGATTATATCCAAAGGTTATAAACAAAACGTAATGAGCGGTAAGAAAGATTACTCTGATAAGATTTGAATGATACGTCTGGTCTTACCAAAATCTGCTTACTAATACGAACCGGTCGATATAGCATCAGTTTTTAAACTAGTATCTCATTATATGACCAAATAATTTAATAGCTTATATCTTTTTATAACTTATAAATATAAGTTAAGTAATATTACGCCATAAAAGCAGAATTATAAAAAAAAACAAAAAAACTGACCCTCCATCAGTT
Organism: Panopea generosa; assembly: GCA_029582155.1. Lineage (NCBI taxonomy): Eukaryota > Metazoa > Mollusca > Bivalvia > Adapedonta > Hiatellidae > Panopea > Panopea generosa. The sequence goes on from CM055900.1 coordinate 71,205,141, forward strand.
TGGTTAGATATACAACACCAAACTATTTTGAAAACAAAGTTTCAAACAAGGCACGTGGTTTCTGATATTAATTTTTGATCAATTTAAACTTATTGATTTTACTTCGAAGTTATTACAACTTAAACAAATCACGCTCGAAGTCTTCCTGGACAGAACCAGAACTAAGCATATGCGGATAAAGTAACTCAATCAATGATACCGCACATGGCCATAACTGAGGGGCAAACCCACGACCTTTCGGTTCTGTGAACGATGTTTTATCATTGGACCACACCCGTTACACGAATGTTAACATGTCTATCATGTTTAATCCAATCTATCATTTAACGTTGTATACATTTACAAACAATATTTCTTGCATGATCGTGCTTTCAAAAAAATCGACGAAGTGAACCCCCCTCCAAATATTCGGCTAATCTCACGCCTCAACGAAGGAAGTTACTTCGCCAATATATCCTAAAATATACCAATCTTTTATATGATATTTCGGTGTGTTTTGACACGCAATGCAAATGTCCCAACCCCCAAAAAACAATACAAATGCCCATAATTCATCATATAATCTGTGGTTAGTTAATTTCGACCTTACCTAGTTCATCTGGGTTATCAGTGACAGGGTGATAAATGGTGTTACATAAAAATAGACTGCGTAACTCAAAGTAACTCCGTCAGGCATTCCTTTCACAAATGATCCAGTATCCACAAGTACACGATGTAAAACACAGGTGTGTTAAGGTAAAGATATAGGGTTGTGCGCACCAAAATATTTTAGAATAGTCTTTGAACTGAAATAAGGAATGAATTTTGAAAAACACAATTTGTGACCATTTCCATTGAGGCCAAAATTTGCAAGCATGTGGGGACACCTAATATATAATCCTTCACAATAAACCCTCACAGTTATTCTGCCTGTCATGGTTAACTATAGATATCTAAAAAAAATATTGTCAAGTTGAGTCTAAGAATATTCTCAGGAAATAGTTGGTGAATACGAACCCTAAATTAGATGATGATTTTGAGGAAGTCAATGCCATGCAGTACATAAGACGGTGATAGAGAAATACAGTAGAACTCCGCTGACTCGACCACATATGACTGGATCATTACATACAGCTCGAACCACTTATCTAGTCACGGCCAATTCCTATTTCGATGTATAAACATGTATGGTATGATGTTGAACAATACTTAGCTCGAACAACCTTTAACTCGAACTATTTTGTTTAGTCCCGTCAGGTTCTACTGTATTCACTTTATCCGTCCATTTAAAGCTAAGGAAATATTTCGCCTTCTTTGACCTATTTTACGCTCAAAAGTTATGAAAACGCAATACAGGAAAATATATGAAAACGCAACTCATGGGCACTTATTTATCTATCCAGTAACATGACTACAAGAAACACTAAATACAGTCTATGAAGGTAAGTGAGGAATGATTTTTTAATCCTTGGCATTTCATAAACTCGTCTGCAATTCCTCAATTCAATAAATTACATTAATCTATACACGCGCATCACTTAAGTGAAAAATACACCTGCATTACTGTATCCTTTGAGCAGATTTCTTCATAATTATAATCTGTCATTACATTTATTCCAATTCTTGCTCTAAACGATCCAATAAGCAGGTGCATCATATTTCTAAGTTAGATAATCATAAAGAGAAGTGGATTGTGGATTTCCATATTGAATTTTTTACATTTATACTACATTTCAAGAGAGCTAATGTAGACGATCATGAGCACTAAACAATGAACCAATCATAAAATAAGACAAACAATGACTCGATGTTTGCAGTGCAGCAGGGCCAACGAGTTTAAGTGGGTTGAATATTGTTTTTCAAATTCAACTCAAGTCTATGTTAAATATTGATAAAATATGAAACTACATGAAACGAAAGTCCTGTGGGGTAAATTTTATTTTGCACGTGAATTGTGAAAGTTCATATCCCATGAACGTTCAACACACGACACATACAATTTATTTAAGAACTGATTTTCAAATGGACAATTTAATAAATTTGTAATAAATCAGTATGTTAGACAGCGTTTAGGTTAATGAACGTTCTTTTTGTCTAGTATATTATGCTAACTGAGCGGTGTTTAAGAGAATATGTTCTTATTCTAATAGGACGTCTTCAGACGAAGTTTTTAAATTAAATTCTATTTTTTCCTTAATGTCAGTTTTTAACGCAGTTTCAGATTATGCTGGATACTCACACTCACGCAAAAAAATCTATATAAACAGCACAGACAGTTTTATCAACCAACGCTGATCTTATGTAGGGATGATAAAACATGGATTATGTCAGTCTTAATGACCCTGTACAAAAATAAAATTGAAGCAATCTCTCAGTCAATGAAACCTCCAGCAACTGGAGCAGCACCAGAAGAGCATCAAATAGCGCTCCGTATCAGATCCAATTAGTAACGTTATGCACGTCTTATCACCGGCTGAGAGTTAGACCTCACACTCGAGGCACCTGATTATATCAGTGCCAATCAAAATATAGAATCTAAATGATCATCTTGACTTAATGAAAACTTTTGATTAAATAAGAGTTTGACGGGAAAGTTTATGAACTGTAAAATGTGCAAAAACAGCAATTTATCTACAGGTTGAAGGTAATACGCTTTTTTAACACGTTACAATCTTTCAAAGGGTTATCCATTGCCTGACCTAAATCGTCAAAAAGAAGTACATATTTACAGATCTATTGGAGAAGCAGGATAAAAGTATTTACTGAAACAATAATTATTTTAAGACACGTATGAACACTATCACTAATTTCAAAATCAATATTGTTCGATATGCACATCACTCATATGGAAGTAGTTTCTTCTTGCAGGTATATGAGATAATAAAGTCAAATTTGTTTTCACAGCCACTCAAGGGAAAAAGCAAATGCAGCTTTTTAATGCAGGTTGTTGTTTAGTTCAGGTTAATTTGCATTAAAAGCACTTACATGGGAAATAACAAATGCGGCTGCTTGAGACAAGTTTATTTATTTACAATAAATTAACGTGCCGTTCATCGTTAACAATGCTTTCTTGCGCATCATGACTATCATGTGCAATCAGACATTGCACGAATTGCTCGTGTGCCAATGCAGCAGATATTTATTGTACCTGAGTATTGCTTGTTAATATGGCATATTGATTTAATCACAAGAAAATGCTAGGGATTTATATTAACTGTCAAACTAATTAAGGATGAATATACGGCCAACATTAATTCCTCGTAAACATCACACTGCGCATAATTAAGCATTGTCGACCTTTTTTATTATACAAAAGCTGAAACTGATCATTAAAATTAATGGTTTGCTACACAATGAATAAACCATATTCGGATACCTAAAAGTATGTAAACATTATCGTAAACATAAAACGTGTAATACAATAAAGTTGCACAGAAACTAGAAACATTGGAAACAGAAAGTTTAGGAGAAGAAAAAACATGTAGAAATAATCGCTTTTCAAAAAATATATTTATGACCAAATGAAATGTAACAATAATTATTCGTAAGCATCCAATTAATAACATATACATCCTCAAACTTTATCCAAAGAACCTCAAACTCTAACCAAAGAACATGCTATGCAATTAGGATTTTGGGAAACAGGTACTTACTCTCCCAACAAATCAAAATATAAAAAAAAACTTAACAATCGGGAACAACACTCTCCCAACAAATTAAAATAAAAAACCTAACAATCGGGAACTGTCTAAACAATTCAATTATTTATAAAAAGAAAACTGCCGAATACCTGAGATTTTTTTTTCAATACCGAATTAACAGGAACATATTTTCAACACTTAGATATTATAGAAAATGTATTGTTTGTTAGTTGTTTCTTTCTTTTGTTATCTGCAGAATCTATTTCTGCTCCACAGACATGCGCCTTTCAGAATTGTATATACAAATCCAAATTGGCAATGAAAGAATTCAACAACGGAACTAAATTGAAACTATTTATTTCTGGCGAATTATGAAGAACTCATTTACATCCCTTAGCATTGTGTATATAATAACATTTATTTAGATATTGCTCATAAACTGTGTATACGATAATATTAGATAATTTCTATACACTGTTTTATATAATAATATTGAACTAGTAAATTATTTGTCAAATTCTTTTAACTGTATGCATTATATATATGAGTATGCCAATTAAAAGTAATAAAATATGTATACTAACAAAACTATTATGTTATTACGTTTATTCTGTCTATTGAATGCAACGTCATATATTTGAAATATAGGTTTTTAATTGTTAGCATACTACTATATAGTCATTTAATAAACAGTTGTGGTTGTTTTGTCCTTTGAATATATTTTCTTATTGTTAGCATATGGAATCATCAGCAACAAATCCTGGTGAATGTTTATTTTAAATGCTACATCCAGTGATTGCCATATATAATCAATAACACACAGTTGTGGTCGCTCTAGTCTTTAAATGCTAGGTCTTATATTATCATAGATCTTCTTATTCTTATTGTTTAGTAATAGAATAATTTACAAAAAGTGTTCCCTCTCTTACGAGCACTCTAACTAAACAATTGACTTTATGTTTGTTTTAGCGCATGCACTATTAGCGCTCCATACAGCAGCCTCTGCATATTACATCTTGGTTTCTGCTTCTGCTGACATTAAGGATGATTTATGTTTCTGGAAGTGATTAAACATGTTTGTTGCAAGGAATAAATAACAATTGATAGAGTAAAGTAATTATTTGAAGAAAAAAGATTTGACACAAAAATATATATATAGTTCAGAATAACATCTACACATGGCATTGGAACACCTGCACTATAACACATTTCTCAGAATTATCAGCAATCCCATCTTCCGCCTATTAGCTCCAACAGACGTTAATCCGTGTTTTGTGTTGGGATTATTTATATATCTCCTCTTTTTTTTCGTAGGACGAGTATACAGTTATTAGGCAATAAATCAGTCAGCGTTGTGATGGTGATAAATGTTTATTTCAAGCTAAAACACTTAATCTTCTTCATTAGTTTCATCGGTTTCGATTACAATTTTAAATATCGATGGCCACGGGCATTACCCTTATTCCCACTTCACGGTATTTGGTAGAACAACGATCTTTATGTTATCTTGTATTGATATTTTATTTCAAATTTGGCTACGTTAGTAATGTTTATTTCTGCGATAAACCGTAAATGAGCAAGGATACCATATTGTGCATTGTTTTGGGGAAACATTAAATGAAGACCCATATTATGTTTATAAGCATACATACGCGAGTCTATTGTAGTATGTAATCTTTAGCGAAATCACTCAAAGCCTTTGGTTTCGCCAACTTGTAAAACAATCTGTATATCCTTAATGGGTACTCCTTATGATTGAAAGTAATAGTGTTTTTTTTTTTTGTTTTTTTTTTTTAGAAAACAGTGCAACTATCAAAATGTGATATGTATACAGCTAAAATGCTTCAATGTGTTGTTGTTGTGTGGTGTTTAGCGCCGCTTTTAACAACTTTTTACTCATATTGCGATGGTGTCTACTTAAAACAGTATTCTGAGCGCTGTCACACTGGAGTATCGTGCCGCAGACACAGGGTATGATACCCCACCCAGTCACATTATATTGACGTTGGGCCGACCAGACCTAGAACTCTCCTCTAAATGCTTAGCGTAAAGCGAGGAAGCTTCTAGTACCATTTTTAAAGTCTTTGGTATGACCCAGTCGAGGATCGAACCGACGACCTCCCGCATGCAAGGCGGACGCTCTACTACTAGACCAAGCTGCTGTCTTGCTTCAATATAGCTGTATCGGATTGTGATTGTATATAACGGTGTCGTATAACGGTTATTCCTTATTCATTCTCATACTGACATACGGTTCCCATTCGTGATTCGTGAAGCATGATACCGTGTCGATAATTGAAACATTCTCCTGCTCTAGTGCCACATAGTGTTATAATAATAATATTATTAGTCAAACATTGCCAATCAGGTAATTTCTTTTCAAAGCAGTATCTTGTTTTGTTTGCATTAACGTGGTCATTGCTCCCTTTTTAGCTTTATACACCTTGTGTTTTACTGATTGTAATAATTGAAACTAAAATAAATAAAAGAGCGAGTTATAAACATTCTTTATTATTGCACCACACTTATTCATTAGTTTGATCTGTAGTACGGACCCATGGGAAGCATAGAAAACAATCCAGTAAAAGCAAACTCGGTTCTATCGAGTCTGTTCTTGAGTGGCAACGAAACGTGCTTAACATTTCTCGCCCCTAGAACCATTAAGTCGTATAGCACTCTCGATTTACACTGTTTTATGGTTCTACAGTCTGTAGTACGGACCCAGCTCTCCCGATTGGGTCTGTTATATAGCAATGTTGGGAAAGCCGCATTTGAGCACGTTGATTGGTCAGTTGCTTCAACTGAAAGTTTGAATGGCGTCACAGTTTAGTAAGCGTTCAATTGCAATGACTTGTGGGTCAAACATAGAATTCCCTGTTTTTTCATTGGTGGTTAATAGACCTGGTTTGGGAGACATCGGGATCTGCGATCGACTAATGATTTTAATGAATCAGAAATTCAAGAAGTCGACACAACTGAGTTAAAGTCATGCAGCAACATTTTAAATGTCATTTTTTTTTTTATTCCACTTCGTGTTTTATTCGTCTTCCGCTACACAAAGCAGTGTTGACCTCAGATACGTTAAATGCATAATACATAATTATTTTCATAATGCGTTAAAAGATATTCAATTAAGTATTTAATTAACTGAAATATAATATATTATTGTCATGTATATTTTCATGTTGCCCCTATAGTGTTGTATAAATGAAGTGCTTGCAGTATTTTATGCTATTGCACGCATTGATGTTGCACGGGAACTTTAGCACTATTAGAACTATTTTCGCCAGCTTCTTCAAAGAGCATGCAATATAAATAAAAATATTAATTTGGTTACATTCTATATTTCGACGCAATTTATCTTCAACAAGAAAAAAATACGATTAGACACTATATCCCATTGATTAGAATAATTCTGACAAAAATTACATAAATGAAAATTATTTCTATGACTGACGTGATGTCAACGCAACGTTAAATTGCGAAATGTCGTTGTACTGATTCCCTCGAGGTTATAGTGGCAACATAGTTAGAAATTAGAGTGTAGCAAAATTAATATATACATGAAAAAAAAATAGAAAATAATAACATTTTATAATTTTTAACAGTGCTTAACAATATGAAAGTATACAATAAAAAAAAAATAAACGTGTATGTTTAGATTTTTTTTTTTGTTGGGGGGGGGGGGGGCAAGGTGGGGGGTGGGGGTGGGGGTGGGGGTTGGGGGCGGGGTCGGGATGGGGGGGTTGCGAGAGTGGCCTCCTCCAAAAAAACGCTCGTCCGAACTAATATTTATCCATACACGTTCAGTAACCGATACTATTATAAATGCTCTATGGTCTATTTTTATGTAGTTTTGTATATCATTGGATTCTTAATTTAAATGTTTTTGTTTGTTAAATACCAGTCATGAGCTCTAAATTGATGTACTGTAGGTTAATTATTTAAACAGCATATAGTATAACCTGGTAACTGACATGTCCCGATTTAGGTCTGTAAAAACATGGAATTCCCTACATGTACCACAATTCATAGCACTCGATTACGTTTCCCAAACTGAGACGAAATTCAACTTCAGCTGAAGCATCTGACTATGTTTAAGTTTTTATTTACCCTCGCGTTTTTTAACTGTTAATTTAGGCGAGCAACTGACCAAATAGCGGGATCGTACGTTACTGCTATATAACCGTTCTAACAGGAAAGTTAGGGCCATTTGGACAGTTTAAAGTTATTTCTGAATAAACTAACGGAACGATTTATTCCTTTGCAAGCAATGAACGCGGCCAAGAAGAGAAGAAAATAACAGACTCAGTATTATTGAATCTGTTCATAAGAGATTCAAAAATGTAACATCTCACCTGTCAAAACACAGTCTTTGTATAACGTTGTTATATTTAGTGAGAAACGATGGCTCAATGTGCTACTCTGAATTCATGATCAGGTGTGGGCTAATGTCGTGCTGTTTCGGAGTAATAAATGACACACTCATTTTTCATATTACTGATTACCAAATCAGAACTTTAATGTCTGGGTTATTAGAATAGATGAGCCATTGCCAAGCAATTAATACGTATAATGAATATAAATATAGCTGGAATTAGCCGAAATAATGGAAGAAATCACATTTTCTCTAAACATGCCAGATCATAATTATACAATTTAGAAATTGGTAACTATGGCAACTTACGTAAGCAAATGTTTGGATGCAAGGGTCTACGTGTTGTTTATGAATATATACTAGATCTAACATGTATTGTGTTAATTTTGACACGCGTTAATGATAAATAATTTGTAAATAACAAGCAATTAGCAATAATCATAGACAATGAATTTATGTCTCTATTTATGGATTTCTTAGTATGTATTGATGCGTCATGTACTGGCACTGTGGCCTTGTTTAACCTTTTATCTATGGCAGCCAGTCATGACCTAAAAATTGCACACCGATACCTATAATCATGCCTAAGAGCTTTCAAACAATTACTTGAGAACACTGAGGAAATGTTTGACAACATGTCAATCATATCACAGGAGATTGTACAAAATATTATTATCATCGTGGAAAATCATTGACAAGCAACTTGCTCTTAAAAAAGCAAAAAAAAACAACAAACCCATTCTTTCGAAAGGTATGAGAACGAGAACATTTCAATTCTTATTAAACCGTATTTGAAATCTTAAATAAAACTAACCATTAAGTATTTTAATTGCTAAATAAACGAATTGATGTATTATTTTGAATAATCACTTAATAATTTATTTTTCAATTTCAGTCTTTGTACGAAAAACATAAAGCTTATAAGAAAATATTGTTTATTGCGGTGTTTAACATACTAATTAACCAATGTAAATAACATTGTAATAATGTCCTTAGTAGATGTAAAGTCGACCAGTCGAACAGTACTTGGACTGAGTGCACGTAGTTATGATTTCTGGTTGTTCTTTAAAAAGAAAAATGTGTTATATAATAACATTAACCAACTATTTATTTGATTAAAACAGCTTCAATGTTCCTCAACCAAAATTGTTATCACCAGTAAAAAAATAACTAGCTATATATCTCTATCGTTCAGTCAAAAATTGGTATATCATTTTGAACATTATTCGAAACTGCTGCCAGTTCCTGTCAAAACATATCATCTAGATCGCTTAAAGCTATAAAAACTTGCTCAGCCTACACCTGTGCAGTTATCGAGTGTTAAAAATTGGGATAATATGCTATAAAAACACCACCACTTGTGTGTGTGTTTGGGGGGGGGGGGGGGGGTCTCATTATTAACACATTCTGGCAAACCGACATTGGATATTAGTTTTGAATTGTTTTCTTGAACTAATTTTTTCATTTTGTTTAGTGTGTGTGAAATTCTACGTCTTACAACTAATTTGAATTCTGGGCGTCGAAACCAGTTACGGAAACGATCATGCGTTAATTATGGTTAGAAAGGCGGTTAATACGTTATGAACAAGTTGTTTAGATCTTTTAACTACTTTTACATAGTCGTTCTAATGTTTAACAATCCAGCCAGACGAATGATGTATTGGCTACAAAGCTGATGAAAGAAATTGCGTATGCGGTTTGGCTAACCGTGTACACATCTAGATGCATATATGTAAGTGCAATGATCTGAAATGCATGTATCTGGTTTGTAAATAATTCGACAACACAATTCGCACCCGTTGATCATTGATTCGACAATGCTAATCTCTTGATATTGAAGATAGGTAAAAAGAAGTACATAAAGTAGTATCAATGCAATAATACAAAAAAATGAAATATAACTTACTTTACAATCTATTTGAAACTATCATAATATATATATAAACTGATATCATACATACATTATCATTGATTTAACAATAAAACAGCTTCATTATACCCATATGTTAGTAATTATTGTAACTTTCGTTTATATTAAACGAAGAATTTTATCTACATATTGAATTGGTTGATAAGCAATGCAATTTTACAGAAATTAGACCCAAATCAGATCTTTCAGTGATGTGCATATGGCAGTTTCTTCCTGAACAAACTTATTTTATCTGGTTTTTTAATTTGTCCCAACATATTATTTACTAAACTTTTTCAAGTACTGTAACAATGGGTTTACCACAAAATATGACAACATAAAATAGCATTGCCAAATGTCTTATTTGCCATGAATGGGAACCAAAAAAGCACGGACAATCTCATGTAACATACAAATCAATATTGGAACCTTAGACCTTTGCAAAAACAAAACTTATTCAATGAAACCAACTAGTTATTGTTATAAACAGTACTGCTTATATTTTCTGTTGACTTATATTCTTTTTATAGACAATAATTTCGAGTAAAACTAACATGACCCTTTTCTTATTTTCCACCTTTATATATCATTAATGTCATTGTTAGGATGTTTTACATTTTTTCACTTTGATTGATCGCAGAAGCCATTGGCAAGACAAATCCAGAAGAAGCCGATTATCGGGTAGTTAATTTCCCAACATTAAACAACGTCTGGCAATTATAGCCTGAACAAGCGAGCTGGTATCTTGAGCAGAAGCACTTCCAACACTTATCATTCGTCAAACTACAGGAACCCCGAACGTCTTTTAAAATAATTGAATTTTCGTGTTAGAAGCGATAACGTGCTTCTTAAGGCTTCAGCTTTCGTATTGTCAGTTTTTAAAAAAACAACAACAAAAACAAATTCACCCAATCGGTCGTTTTCGAGTAGTAAAGTGGTTTATAGAAAAAGTTATGAAAATCATTTTCATTTTTTTTCTATATCTCCAAATCATGCAGCAAGAACCATTTCTGTAAATGTAAGGTAATTTGTTTCATAATCGAAACAAAATAAAAACCGAAAAATAACAATGTTATTGGGCTGTAAGGATATTGAGTTCTCTCTGATTGTCCCGTCCATGACAGTACTTAAATAAACCGTGTCTGCTATTCTCATTGTCTAGCTAGCGCAATTAAGCATATTGCCGAACCAGCGTGCTAATACCTCAACCACAATCATCATAGAATATACTGCTTTTCAACTGTAATGTCCGTCAATGGCGTTTTTTTTATTTTAAACTCTATTCAGAACATAACTTATCAAGAACTGTAAACGTTTCCGTTGCTTTTACATGCTACTTATATTACTATTTGTCTGACCTAGATTTGATTATATTTGGTAACACACAACTAAAGTAGCCTTCATGTAAGAGCTATTTATAACTGTACTACTAAATTATATTTTACAGCAAGTGTATTTGCATTACTTATATACGATAACACATCGTAATTTTCAAAATAATTGCATCCTGTTTACTGCATAACTTCAACTAATAAAGTGTGTGTTCCATAAATTAACACTTACACTGATTTGGAAGAAAAATTCGTCTAAACCTTATATAAGTAACAGCTAATTATTTCATCTTCGTATCTCGTTTATCGGGAATAGATATTGTTTTTTCGTTGTCGCGGTTTTTTTTTTCATTTCTGTTCGTTGAAGCTTAAATCTATTTTCTGAATGGAATGCCTATAACTCACAATTCTGTAGTAAACCATTTGTTGAGCGTGACCTAGTTTTGATAACGCATATGTTCTTCGCATCTAACAATTTGTTAGGATGAATTACGTATTAGTAAAAGCAAAAGCAACGTGGTAAGATCCTTTAACGCATATACGGGTATAACTATACCGTTTGATTGAATATAATATGTCAATCTCACAAATTATACTCTCTACTCAACTGCTTATGTTTAATTTCTAAGGCGCCGTCTCAGTTTTATTGCAAAGATCGACAGGAGTATCGGCGATATACATGTAGGTTATGCCTCTTTAAGATCCTTTTTAATTTTTATACGTTTGATGTAAATGAAATTTCAAATGGAAATTGGTATTGACAATTAATTGGTATAGTTAATCAAATGTTGCATCGAAATATATAAAAATTCCAAAATGGCCCCCTCTTATCAGTCTTGGAAAAGATCAGAATGCAAACGCAAATAAGTTGTTTAAAGAACTTGTGTACTAAACTATTCCACTGTTTTTACTATTGAACGGTTATTGCACACTTGTTTTTTAACCATTGGCTGCTGTGTGAAGGCACGCAGTATGTTTTATATTTATGCATTAGTTATGTCATAAATTTAAGTAAAATATTACATATAATTAATAGGAGTTTGAACATGTAATTACCATGTTTTATCCGTCTGCTTTTAATTGCTCAGCTCATAATTCTAATGAAACTATCCTCTTTCTAATTGTTACATTAAAATTTATGACTTTAGAATGAAATGAAAAACAAACAGTAATTTTTCATTTGGAATTTAGTTTTATTTTCTGGCAACGATTATAGTTCCAACAAGATAATAGACGCTTTGATTTCAAACAATCCAACGTTTAGCTTATATATCAATTATAAATTGTCAAATACATAAAAATCGATGAGTTATTATGGTATATATTTGTATGTTATTCTAAGTACATTCGCGCTTTTCGTTATATGTTGAGATATCGGTTATGATCAGCTTGTACGTTTTCCCTGAGCCGATATTTCAATATATGGTGTACCATCCTGTGTGCAAGAAATAATTATCTTACCGTCTGAACAGGCAAATAAACCCGAACATGTTTAACCTTCATAAAATAATATATTGCTATCTATGTGACACACTTATGGAAATAGGCTTCGAGATATTGATATGATGTTTTTGCTATATATTGGTATTTTCTCGTTATACAACCGCAAAAGTTGTTACGACGATGGACAGTGCACGATATTTGTGATGAAAGAATTGAAATTATAAAAAATATGTCCATTCTGTGATGTCCTTTGAGTGCTACTTGTCCCGATGATTATATATCTTCATATCTCTATGAAAGCTTTAGAACACATCAACCCCTTAGAGATCTCTCTACAATGCTGAAGTTTATTCTTTGTTCTATATAAAAAAATATCTCGGATTTCCACGTTGAAAACAATTTCACAAAGAAACCTTATTAAAGTATTTTTTCATATAGCAGTAATGTATCCGCAAATATAAATGCACACTAACAGGTAGTGGTAGGTTCACCAGCTTGTTATTCAAAGACAGTGTAATGACATTCTAAGACTTTGTTTTTAAAAAAAGTAAGTTTAAAATGCTCATAAATATGTGTATCTGTTAAAATCCTAAAATATCACTCTTAACACCAGCAATGTCTTTTTGCCGTGTTTTGCTCTATTCAACTGCAGCAAGAACTAGCAGTCACTATGAATCGTTTTGAAAATATTTCAAAATAAATAAGGACATGTTCTGTGCTACCATGACACAACAGGACGTAACTGTCTAGTGACACTTAAAGCATATTTTGATAGTTAACTAGAATACTATAATTTGTTATTTTCAATTTATATGTCAATGTCTATATATTCAATCTAAAATACCAAATAAACTTGCAGATAATTAATGCCACATAATCGTTTCCCAAAAAACGTGTATAGATAGAATGAAACATCATTACTAAATTGCGCGGACAATCTTTGTAAAGGTATTTCTTGTTTAAGTTGCAACAATTCTTAAAAAATCTAGTACTTATGTCTCCTCTGGTGCAAAAGTTGTCAGCTGCATACATTGGAACCTCGTGAGAGATTTTGACTGGTATTTTGGGAGAGACATCTGTTTTTTCTGTTAGAAACAATCCTCTTGTACAAGAGTGTTTTTATTTTTTATGTATTCTTATTAATTGTATGCATTTTATAGTTACACAATGTTTTATTTATAACATAATTTGTTGAAATCGAAGACATCGATTAATAACATTTATAAAGATTTAGATAAAACTTGTGTCTGTCTCATTTATTTCACCGTTGACGGTGATTTTGACTGGCAACGACGGTTGTGGCGGTTTTGTGATGATTATTTGACATATTACGAATCAAACATTTGACTAAATTATGACAACGACGATGAAGTAGGAACAGTATTTTCCTGATGATAATGATTATACGTTTATAATAAATATATACCGACCAAACAACTTACTCGTCATTTTTGATATTGACATTTTTTACGCAAATGATAGACATATCAATGAAATTGTGTATACTACTATGACAGTCGATATTGTATATTATAAAGACTATATTTTCAATAAAAACGGAAAATAATCACTCATCCGCGTAGGTTTTGGGCTAAATGCTTGATTTGTACGTGCAGCTCGAATCCGTGCGTTAGTTATAGTGACTGTATAATGACAAAAAATAACAAAACATCACTGTAAAAGTGCACAAGACAGAAGCTGAAATCGGAAATGTTTAATATTTCCTTAAAGCATGGCCACTAGTTCATCTGATAGGTATACATCGGTTTAGAATAATTTTATCTGCTTTTTATTCTAAATATTAATCAAATCCATATATGCAATATTTCAATTATGTTGCAAAATCGCGAAATGCTTTCTGCTCCGATTTACGTGAAGTCATGACGTCACATTTAGAACCTAGAAAAAATGTCTAATTCGAAAAGATTTACAATCAAATTGTTTAGATTAATTATATTTTTAGCCGAAAAATAAAGGGCTAAATTTTATTTTCTGAAAGACCAATACGCCAGCGAATACAAAGTGCACTTTAAGTCAAGCATATTGCTTCAACAAGCGAATATTTAAGTAATGTTAAGCCTTAATAGTGTCGTGTTGAATATTTTCATGGTTGAATAATTACCTTAAGTACACGTCTTACTTTGCACTTAAACTACATATTTCATAATAATGTCAAAGAAAGTTCAACATGTAGTCTGGATCACAACCTAACACAACACGGTGAATTATGAAACATAATGAGTGTCGGGTTAGTTCTTTTGTCAGTATACATACACTAGATTAAAAATATCTGTATTTACAACATATATTGGAGACTATCACAACTACATATTACAATCGCAAAGTATAATAATTTCTGAAATAAAATATGTTTAAACTAAACTAATCGCAAAGTAAAGTGCACACAGTAAAATGCCAGTTGTTCATAAAAAATCTAGCATGTTTCGTAGTAGTTACATAATATGCCCGTCTAAGTTACATATAAGATTTTAGTTACATTTGTGTCCGATTTGTTACATTTGTGCTCTGTCGTTTTTTTTTTTAAATAGTTACAAATGTGCCCTTTTAGTTACATATGTGTCCTTTAAGCTACATATGTGCTTTAGTTACATATGTGACATCAACAAACGTTGTTTAAATTATCTGCACTTTTACATAAGTGTCGAAACGTTGTTTTAATCATCTGCACTTTTACATAAGTGATAAAACGTTGTTTTAATTATCTGCACTTTTACACAAGTGACAATTCATGGTGAAATCACGCGTTATTTGCTTTAGTTTATATTTTGCACCAACATAACTACATGGACACCGTATGGATTCGCATTATATTTTAATGATTATTATTTGATACCTAAAAACGAGATATTAAAGGGAGCTTATGATTTTAAAGTAATCCGAAAACAGTTAAAACAAAATAATAAAACAATAGGTGGGTTATCTGAATTGGCATCTGTCGTACTAGAATGAGGTCAAGGCTTTGTACTTGCGGTTCAGTTTATTATATAATGTGGTTGGCACAAGTATTATTGTAATAGATTATTTTTATGTACTGCACATGTGTTGTTTTACTTTTTTTATGAATATTAAGGATGCTGTTGGACCATACCAAATAGGCAAACACACAAAGTAGTATCTGTATCTTGCTTTTCAATAAAATATTAAGACAATATTATATGCCAAACAGCAATGACAGTATAAAAAGAACATATGGGTTTGCTGAACCAGTGGAAATCTGTTCAAGTCATCAATATAATTACAATGCTTTATAAGTTTGTTATAAGTTTCCTTAAAATACGATAATGAATTGTATTTTGTTTTTCTGTTTAATACAAATATTTGTTAGATTAAAATACGCCACAATGCAGTGATTTTTCTGTAAGTAATTTATTATCTATAGCTTTTCGCACATATATCATTATAAAAATACTATTTTGTATTCGAAGAGAAAAACAAAACAACATCCAAAGCGTGAATAAATATTTCTCCTAAATATTGCAATATCAAGCCTGCAGTTTCGCCCTATGGTAGGCTAAATTGTACTCATATCAATACACTTCAAAATAATTATTTGTCTGATACTTTTATCAGCTAGATGAATATGATTTAAAACATGCGTGATTTAGCAAGTATAAACATACTTTAGACAGATTGGAAATGCACTTTGCCGAGACAGGCAGTCTTTAACTGATAGACGTGTCGGAATTTGGTTAGGTCTTCCAACACTTGGCACCAATGTCGTGTCAATTTCCGGTTTTGCCATTTTAATATAAATCTTTTGTGATATTTATAAAGATACTGCGCAAACAGTGGAACTATCTATTTCTGTAACGTAAAGCGTTTTACACTTATCATACTGTCATAACGTGCATACGAAAAGACACTGTTTCTTTGATCACAAGTGTGCCTTCTACTTAACTTGATGGCTCGTGTATGTTGATGTTTATTTTTTTTATATAATGAATAATGTAATTACACACAGTGTTTGCCGTTTTAGATGGAACGCGACACATATCTTACTGGTAGATACATTAATGATATAAGGCGACGATATCTTGTTTTAAACCACCATTAAGTGATCGCAATTGTAAGTTATGCAGGATATCGTTCGTTGAGATAACAGTGAACGCGAAGTAGACTGGTTTACGAACCAACATCCTGTCCAACAGTGTGTTCATTCAAACAAAGTTATCAGGGCTCGCTAATTTAATCGCTCCGAATGCCCGATATCAACATGATTATATCGATACAACTCTTTCATCATATCTGTGAACGTTTACCTTCATTACTCAAACAAGACAAAACATAGAATCAAGAAGAAAGCACAAAGCCTAACACGCTTATCAAACATGTATGCACATTCGTCAAGATTCTAGTCCAGATGAAACATAGAATCCAGAAGAAAACACAAACCCTAACACGCTTATCAAACATGTACGCACATTCGTCAAGATATGAATCCAGATGATGTGTTTTCCAAATGAAAAAAAAATGTTGCAAATCAAAAATTTAAATAGAGAACAACAAAATGGTTTGCTTTCATAACTCACGTGTGTGCAAACAGTTCAATTGAACTGTTATTAATTTTTAGTAATGGCAGCCATATTAACTTTTTTTTAAAGAAAATGTTTAATGAATATAAACATAAACTATGAACCTTATTTCTGTGTTGACATGCATACTAACAATATTGTGACAAAGTAATCAGAACAACATATATACAAAAAATATTATAATAGGATCGTTTGGACGCCCAAAACGCAACCAAGAAAAGAATACCTCCATTTAAACGAGTCTATTTATGAGGGATAATCACACTCCTTTTGGCACGTGCAAAATTGGCTATCTATTTTGGAGCATTACTGAATGAGCTCTGTGATTTCCAGATACCGAAAATAAAACTCATACCTTCAATAATCCACACACATCTCAAATATAGCTTCTCAAAATGATTAATGTGTTGTCATCAGCATGATAAAATATGGTTATATTTAGAAAAAAGTTGTATCTAAAATTGTTTATGAGATTACATCTTTTCAAAAAACTGATTTGAACAAATGAATACGGGTATTGCTTGAACATCTAGAGAAAAAATCGTTATTTATGTATTTATATTATGTTTGCGCTAAATTTACAATCAATACATATAACTTTATCACAGTACAAGAAGTCATTGGATTCATTGTGTTAGAATATATAAATTAGCTTACATCATTTAATCAGTTACGAAGTGTCAGGACACACACTACACTCAAACATTTGACATTCTTTTCGCTAATAATGCTATTTTTATAATATCTAATACTAAGCTGTACATGCCAGCAATGAATGTTTATATTAAAGACTTTTCTTTTATTTACACCTGATTTTTGTGTCTGATACTGTACTTGGATGATTGTGTTCTGTGAACAACATTCACGAACTGCTTCTTAAATGAAGATTTAAGTTTCGTTGAGGAATGAGTTAGACCAAAGGATGGCCCATTTTGTAAGGTATATTCCCATTTTGAGGTACAGCGGGTTCATAGCGGGGAAAGTAATCCACGTAAGTGGCAGCATGTTACCCTCTTAGTATTCTCTTCACACACTTCAAATTTATTTCGACAGTAAACAATAATTTTCGAACAACACGAAACGACTAATCAGTAACGCATCAATATTTCAGAAATAAAGATGAAGCTGGATTTCCCGAAAATAAACCTATTGGTCACAATTAAAGGCGTTTCTTCATCGGTAAATACAAGTTAAGCATACTTTGTATTTTCAGTTTGTATTTTTGTGCACATAAACGTGTCTATTTAACGCTGTTGCTGATGGATACCATTAATGATACCATCATTTGTAGCGGTTTTTGTCATTCAAAGATAACTTATAGAAGTCGTTGAAAGTTTATAATTTTTTATGTAAGTTTTGCAGGTATTTTTGGAATCAGTTATAAATATTTTGTAGTAAATGAGTTTAGATTTCTACCAGAAAGCTTTTTCTGAATGAGTGCAGCAGCCATGTTTTGATTATTCAATGTATTGCGTAAGCTTATGTGGTGAATGTATCATTTCATAAAATCGGTGTCTTCTCTTGTCATTTCTACTGTATGTGTGCATGTTTGTATCGTACATAGCATGATAGTTATAGTTCCGTATATATTGAATTTAGCCAACCTGCTTAAGAGGGAGAGGCCGTGTAATTTAGAAGCCACGCCTACTGTGGGATATATATATGTTTCATATAATTGAATTCACAATCTGTATGTAATTAATGTTGTATGTCAAAGAATTTAAAAAAAACAACAAAAACGTCAAATAGACAAATATGTTCATGTAAAAAAAAAACTGTATTAAAATCAAAACGCTATGCAGATGGAAAATCATCAAGAATATATTATTAAAATTCATGACTATGGTATAATTACCTTGCTTTCATTGATTCATTCTATATGCGTTATGCTTTGGTTGATTATGTAAGCTATACACTTGAATACCAGCTTGCATTATTGATAATTCCTTTCATAACTATGAAATGAAAATTACACTTCATTTATAAGAATTTTTAAAGCGGTTTCGCTATTTTTTGTTCTCCATCCATACTAATTATATGTTTCTTTAAAACACAAATGCTTTTGTTTATGAATTAGTATAAACCATTCTAACTTTCTTCAGCGTCAAATTATTTTACCCAGCACGCATCATAAATGTTATAAAAAAACAGCGACTTTAGGAGGAGTGTACTTGTATTTAGTGCCAACTTTTATATAATAAATTCGTTTTTAATATAGAAAAAAATATGGTTTTGAAGAGGAAATCGATGTTTTATCTTAATCATATCTTTTTTTCAATTTAGTTATGTAGATAAAATGGAATGTAAATTTCATTCTGATATCAATAACAGGATATGCCATATGTTAAAACTATTCAGATGTCAAAATTAACGAATCATAAGACCATGAAGAAGAAAGCAAACATCTAAATTCCAGTGAAAAAAATGTCTCTTTGATTTAAGGTTGATGAGTTACAAGATAGAGGTAAAGGTGTGCTATTAACGTAAGTACTTATCTTTCTATTGAAAATTAAATAGGGTCTGAGGTTATAAAACCTTTATTCCGTACTAGTTCATGCTCAACTAAAAATGGAATGGAATCATTATAATGAAATACGTCTTAATACATGTAACTTTCTGCCTCAAACCAGCATTTAATTCTCTTAAATTCGATGCCAAGACAAACGTTCGTGTTTTAATTTGTGTGTTTATATAAATCCAGGATATTGTTCCTAAGAATAAATCTGAGTTTAGCATGGAAAACGTTTTATAACATAGGGGTCAAAGTTAGTGAAATAAGGGTGATACTTAATCAGGTCAGACCTAGTCGACTGTAATGTTATTATTACAGTATTCATATTGATGCAACGTGGCTTATTTCCTTTGAATTAACAACATAAATCAACTATTCATATACATAAGTTGATCCCAGCACGAATGGCTAGAACACCGCGTAAAACTCGAATCACTTAAATTCCGGCATAATTCCTATTTCGATGTATATACATGTACATGTATGGTAGAATGTTGAACAATACTTGGCTCGATCAACCCTTAACTCGAAATATTTAGTCCAGTCCCGTCGGGTTCATACCATCTAAGTTCTACTGTATATATAGAGACCTGTCCTCTTTCCAAAGATCAACACTTGAATGCGGTACTTTAAATACTACTTGCAACCGTAAACCAGGTTTAGGTCTCCAGTGGGGGTTTTCCAACTTAGTATTTTGGGTCCGCCGAATGGCAATGCTGGGAAAGCCACATTTGACGTTGATTAGTCAGTTGCTTAAAGTTTGAAAGTTTGAGTTTAGAAAGATTTACATTGCTATGCATTGTGGGACAGGCATATTCCATATTCTTTTCACTGGGTGTCTATTGACATGATTCATGAGATGTCAGGTGCTGTGATAGACTTCTTACAACTCATGGACCACTTCTTCTGTATGTATGGGATGTTTTTTTAATGGGGTTTAGCGCCATATACGACATATTTCAGGTTATATATGGCATATCCGGTTTTACTGCCGGAAGAAGACCATAGAATGAATCAGATGAGTATAACCACTGTCCTTCCGCAAGTAACTGGAAACTTTATCACATTAAAGTTTTTTGGCCGATCGGGAATCGAACCTACGACCTTAGTAGTGGGAGGTAAGTGATCTTGGGACGGCGCCTTAGACCACTCGGCCACGGAGGACCCTCTGTATGGGATGTACTTATGATGAGTGTTATTTATATTGATTTTGTTTAAACTGCCGTGGTGTCTGTTTCTATTTAATGTTACGCATCATGTTTGACATGCATTTTCCTATATTTGTAAATACGCAACACAAAAACTTAAATATACAATGTATGTGCAAGTGGTTAATAAGCAAAGGACACTGACAAAAATATCTTCATAGTATTCAATGATAACATGTATTTTAGGATTTTTTTTTTACAGCAAAGAACATAAATATGAAGAACTTTTGCAAGTGGAATGTTCAAGGACGTTTTTTAATATAGTTATAATAGACATAAAGTAGACTATTATCAAGCCTAAATTCCTATGTTTCATACCTTGATTATGATGTTGATAGACACTTGTATACCACAACAGTATCAGACATAGGTATTTAATGTGCTATATTTTTCTCAAATAAACATTCGTAATTCTTATTAGAAAGTCTGTTAATATTTTGCATATGATTTCTGTCTCTTGCTTTTCAAATTTGCAATAGATTGCAATTTTTGATTAAATTTTAGAATATAGTTGATTCATAATTTCGACTGGATTTGACATTAACGAAACGGCTAAAAAATAAACACGTATTTTGTAAAATAATGCCTGGTTTAAATGATAGGACAAATGTCTTACGTGTCTTACGTGTCATTGTATATGAACGAAATGTAATAATCAGTTGAAAAAGAGCATATCATTTAAAATCAATGTATACGACCATAATTTGCTTTAGATCTCCAATTTTGTATACACATCAGGGCAAGTGGAGCTGTAAAAAGCAATAAAACACGATTAATTTGCACTTTATTTTATAAATACTTTGCTTTTTACAAATATAGCCAAATTTCACTTAGAAACAATTTCATTAACTTACATAAGAAATTATTTTGTAACATATGATGTAAAAATTAAGTTACCGTTAACAGCGGCGTATACTTTGTCTATAGTATCCCGATTATTGTTATTAACTAACCTGGTTTGTAATGGATTATATCTGAGATTGGATCTGTACGTACCGCTCACTATGTTATATCAATTAAACCAGTGTGTATAATTTATTTTTATTTGGCAAGCTGGTAAATTTACGCATCGTCGCTGCTAATCTTGTCAAGACTGATATAATGTTTAATTGTTCATGAATAACTATAAACCACGAAAGTTTGTTTTTAGTTTCCAATTTTATCTTTATGTTTTATTTATAGACGTTATAAAATATTAAACGTTTCATCAGCTTGCAGCTGTCAAGAGATGCGCCGATTTTTGTTAATGAGTTTATGTAGTTTTTGCAATTCTTTCAGTTTGATATTCTAAAATATGAAAAAGCAAACAAAAACATTATTGAGGCAATAACCGGTGATTAATCGGTTACATTAAACGCAAATTACTTTTTATCCTGATGCTTTTATTTGAAACTTCGTGTATTGTCCGTAATTGCAATTTATTCCGCTTTATTGTTTATTTCTAATACCGTTTGTTGTACTGTATTGTCATTTTTTTCTCTTTATAAATGATTTAAAACTTCGTTTTTGTTCCTCACTATAATGTTTTCCTCTGTATTGCTTATTCGAACAGTAAATATTCTTGCAATTTAAACAATTTGTTTTTAATTCGCGAAGGATGAAACTCGCAAATAATAGTGAAAATAAAGTTCTTGTTATTCAAGCAAATTGTTAAATAAACTTAATTGGCTAAAGGTAGATTCAAAATAACTATGGTAATTAGTTGGAATTTTCGTTTATTTTGCTTATATCAAGCTTGTTCAACGTGTTATTGACAGGTCGTGGCCGTGTATAATAAACAATTCATAGAGTTACAGGGCACTCAGTCGGTATGTTATTCTCCTTTGGTTCGATCTAACGGTGAACGTTGAGTAATGGGATTAGAGCAACATTAAAATAGAAGATACTCAGTTAAGTAATATCTGCTGGAAGTCTATGAGCGGATTGTTTGATATCAGGAGATATTAAAATCTAAAAAGTTCCCACTTGTTAAATAGTTGATAATTAGTAATATAGCCATTACATAATCATAAAAGTTAGCTGGTAGACTCCACAAACAGTTAGGCTATTTCCTTTGGATAATATATGATAGTTGGTCCCAGCACTACACAGTTTCATTTCCAGGTCTTGCTTAACCTATAAATCTGAATGCTATAAAAATTTTATATGATATTTAGAATACTAGAAATGACCGCTTTCAATCCCATATTATTGATTTACAAGTACCTTAAAAGACGAAACGAAGGTTTGGATGCCATCACATACTGGTACATTTGAAATATGCCGTTACTTATACTCTTGGTAAAACATATCAATACAATTATGTCGTTCCCTATAATAGATGTTAGGTCGTGAACTCCTCAGTAACAATGGCCATTTATCAACGTAAACAAAATGATAAAACTATTAATTCCAATGTCTTAAATGTATTTTTTGTGGAATTTCTGAATTTGTTATTATATCCAATACTTTGGTTGACGTAGAGGTATGTTTTTTATAGGCCTATTGTTTATTTAACGCTTTACCAAAGTTAGGTATTATGACAGTTGGGAATCTATCCTTTCACATGGGCGTAGTAGCCTTTCAATTATGGGAGTGGGGGAGCCAACCTGAAGAAGGAGTAAAATATGGGGGGGGGGGACCAAGTATATCCCCCTGCCCCCCCCCACCCCCCACACACACACAAACACATTGCTCCTACGCCTATGTTTTAACAGTTATATACAGCATCCAAGTACCTCTTGACCTCTTGTCCTTCATCCGTACAAATGTTGTAACAAAGTCAAATGAATTTTTAAGGCAGTTATGCCATTCAAATTGGAACATTTCTAACGCTTATCCTGCTAAACTAGGATAATCTAAGCACTTAGCCTGTTAAAATAATCTGCCCAGCACGCATTAACTATTTTTATAGAGCGCATCTTGAGTTTACACGCATCGTAACTGTTAATCTTGTCAGGTATTATATAACATTTCACACTTTACGAGATAATCTGGAACCGAGAAGAGAACAGGTATAGATTTTGAACGCCTAAATTTGTATTTCCTTTTTGATTATACCGCAAGCTATTTAAGCGTTTTTCAATATTGGAATGTTTCAGATATAGGAAGGTCCCGGGGAAATGATGATTTTAGAACTCGCTCGATTATTAAAGAGGGGCCTAATTAGTCTGTCTGTTATTCTAACGATCTGCCAACTTATGATAAATAAAGTAAACCAGTATGCCAAATAGCTGTGAACGCTTTTTTTCAAATGACTTTAATGTTTGTTTAGCTTTTGGTGGTGTAGTGCTTGAGATCATATGATATATAAATAATTACAATTAAATCTCCTGGGAGAATGTTACCTTGTTTTTATACCTTCACCCGCATTAAAAAAGAGAACATTAATATACGTTTTGCTGTTAGATAAATTGTAAGGAATATTACATAATCAGTGTGTTCGATTTAAGATAAATATTTATATTTATTGTTTGGAAATGCATCGGAAACCGACTCAACAGTTCAAAACCAATGAAAATAACAGATGCCGTCATACAGAGATTCTTACGATAACAAAACGCCCAAGTGTACCAGACGACATTTCTAAAAAAATGTACCAGGGATGGTAAAGCACTAGAAATATAATGGTTATTTATATATAATATATATACAGCTAGCAAACCACACAGTTCATTATTTACATTCTTACGTTTGTACTTCCAGTACTCGAAGTGTAAATAGTTGTGAGGATCAGTCGCTTAAACTCATTCATAGTAACATGCTTGCACTTACAACTTACATAGCATTGATTGGAAAGGCAATCAGTTAACACTCGACATGTCGTTTATTAAGAATAGATTACCTTGTGCACGTATCTTTCCTTCGTGCATGCACGCAGCCTATACGTTACTATTACCGCAGTTAACTGTGCTCTTCATGAACAGACGCAATGCAACTGAAACTATTTTATTTTCTTGATTGCTGTCTATGATTCAAATGGACCCTATTATCTGGAAGTATATAATATCACTGAAGCTTTTCTTGATTGCTGTCTTTGATTCAACTGGACCCTGTTATCTGGTAGAATATAATATCACTGAAGCTTTTCTTGATTGCTGTTTATGATTCAACTGGACCCTATTATCTGGTTGTATATAAGAGCACAGAAGCTTTTTTCTTAATTGCTGTCTATGATTCAACTAGAGCCTGTTATCTGGTTGTATATAATATCACTATAGCTTTTCTTGATTGATGTCTAAAATTCAAATGGACCCTATTATCTGGTAGTATATAATATCACTATAGTTTTTCTTGATTGCTGTCTATGATTCAAATGGATTCTGTAGTATATAATATTACTATAGCTTTTTCTTGACATTCAAATACCCATAATATTGACAAGAAACGTCATTGCTTAACTAATCATTAATTGATTGACTGAATATTTAGCGTCGTTTTTATGCCACCGAGAAATAAGAGACGATTTGTCAACCTTACTACTTTTTCCTAAGCTACAGTTCCAAAGCAAATCCATCTGCGCAAGTAAATTATAACTTTCCGACTTGAATCAGCAGTGAGAGACGGATAATAATGAGACTGAATGTCGTATATCAAGCAACAAAGCGAATATGACCGGGTGGAGATTCGAACTTATAACCCCTTGATTGATAGTAAGACGTCCTACCGACTGAGCTAAGAAATTATACCAGTCATTTTACGTTTTGTAATAGCTTGGCTTTATGCCTACAGTCCATCTAGCTTACGTGCACAAAGAGAATGCTCGTGCGACATGCGCATACTAAATAGAAAAATATGTTTAACCTCGTAGTCCCAAAACTATATGTCTTTCCGCTTTGACCTTAACGTACTTATAAACAGGTGTGTATTGTTGGAAAGGAATGTTGGAGTAATACAATGATAGATCCAGTGGCTTAAAGTAATCCACCTCCCCGGTAAATAACTGTTGGCCGCACTCGAGGTCATAACATCACAGGAATGTTCACCTGTGTTTAATAGCATTCCGTTAAACGAAACCAAAAACATGCACATATTCGATCAAAACATGTAAGCACTGTGGCAAAGAAGTAGAATTATAAATGCAGTTTGTGCTGGATGCGGATTCAGGACCTTTGGTGTTGTATTAAAGCCTGTGATATAACAAGTTTGTAAAAATTGTATTTAGTGGTTCTGCTGTTTTATGGCATGGTGATAAGGTTGATAACCTTTTGGATCTATTTTCTTTAGCAAGGTTAAGATTCAAAGTACCAATATGTATTAACGAAATCTCCACACTTGTTGCCAAAGTATTGATCCTATAAATATAGGACAGATCACCGGTTGACATATGTCCTCACACTTGTTGCAAAAATATAGACCGGCTACGAATGTGACAGATGGCCGGTTGCAATATAGACTTCAAGCAATTATCTAGCCCTCCCTTCACATTCCTGATTTCGTTTATACTGGTGATCATACTGCTTTATTGTATAAGCTAAATGTGTCTGCAGTATAGACTTAGCTCTACCAAATTGGGTCCTTTAAATAGCAATGATGGGAAAGCCTTATTTGAGCACATTGATTGGTCACTTGCACCAACTGCAAGTTTGACTGACGTCACAGTTTAATAAGCGTTCATTTGCTATGAATTGTGGGACTGGAATATAATTCCCTGCTTTTTCGTTTGTGGTTAATCGACCTAATTCGGGAGATATAAGGTTCTTAGATAGACTATAAATACGTAATCCATAAAAGGAACATTTCATGATATTTCGCAGGTACATATGACGAAGCGTTTTGTTCCAATAATAACAGATGTTGCATGTAAACATGGACCGTTTCTTAATAAAATTGGAGTTAAACAATGTTATTATCTTAGTCCTATATTGTTTTCATTATATATAAATGATATGGTCAATTTGTTTGACTCTTTATCAGATCCTGTTTTGTTACATAATATCAATATATCATGTCTTATGTATGCTGATGATTTAGTAGCGGTCTACAATTCAGTCAGCAGAATACTTAGTCCTCCTTTTAAAACTAAAAACAAAGGTAAGAAACGGAATCTTGATGTGAGACTACAGTATAGTCTTTAACAAATCTTGAAAAATATTATTAGGTTTTAATATTCGACATGCACAGTGTTTCATTAAAATGGTATCATCTGAATACAAAATATGCTGCATATGTTTAATCCATTTAGCTCATTTACTAATGATATTAATCATCTGTGTTGTAAAGCTAGTCGTACTATTTTCTTACTGAAAAGTCTCGAACACTAGTAAATGTTCGAAACTAGTATATTTGAAACCTTTTACTCATGCACACGATCAATTTATTGCGTTGCAGTAAAGCTTTAAGAATATATAATTTAGTTGAGACAGATGCCGATATAAAACAAGTATGGTACAGCCTTTATTCCTGGCATATGTACAATGTATTTGGGTTAGATACTTAAACCTGCAGTAAGTTATGAGAGCAAAAATGGGAATTGGCTGTCCATAGTATCTGAACATCATTTGAATATTCGTTGCATTTGATTAATTCAAATGAAAATTCATCCGTATAAAATGCATTGTCCGTGAATATAGGGTTTGGACGAGGAATATAACTTTGATTCAACAACACGGGAGTTATACTGTAGAAACGGTTCTAGCTTTCACTGCTGTTGACCGTTACATAGCAGTGACTTACGGGCATGCTGATTAGACAGGTGCTTTAACAATGAATTATGGGATATGCACGGAATTCCATGCTTTTACATTAGGGTATAACAGTATAACACACCTATAAGGAGAATTCCAGGTACTGAGAAATACTTTTTAAGTTATTTAATAATATCATATTGTAGTAGGTATGTATTTTCGTGTTTTGTTATTGGTGTTAATACTAATGCTAGCTTATGGAGCAATACACATGTTGATGTGTTTTGGTTTAATTTGGAAGGGTGGCTATCAAACGAAGTTACCATACATAAGAGTAAAATAAAAAAAAAATATGATAAACGTATATGCAATATCATGTCTTAATGACGCTGATAACATCGGATTGAAATCAAACAGTCAGATTCAGTTCGAACACAAGCTCACCTGATTTTTTCTTTAAGTACAAATAATACCATCAATCTGACGAAAGCATTTGCTAAATAAACTGCTTATTCACCACCACATCCTTACCACTCTTTTTACAATTCCCAAATAACATCACATACCGAACATATCTAAGTATGATTGAAATTTTCTATTATAAACTATTTTTTAAAATGTATATATGCAATGGGATTATTCACCCTGAAAACCTGTTTTATCACCTTATTATCAGACGCTGAGATCTGTAAATGGTTGCCAGGTGTTCCAGGTTGCTGAATAAAAATAATGGTTAATTAATGTATTTCTAATTATGCTTCCCTCCCCCAACATCAACGTCATAATGATCTTGAAGGGCATTAATTCGTTATTATAAAACGTCTTAATGAAAATGTACTTCTGATATATAGCATGTAACAGAAACAAATTATTTGCGAGCGAGCATGCACTTGGAATATTATCGAAGAGACATTGCAATATAATCTGTGCATCAGAACCGTATTGAAAAGTGTTATACATTAGACAAATGCAGCTTCATAATTGCATCTTTATTTCATAAATTGCGAAATTAAATGTACTTTTTATTTTATGCTTCTAGTCTATCAAATGCAAACACATGATTTAGTGACAATAATGAAAATACTGACACAGTTAGTGACAGTAACGAAGACGAAACAAAATGAAAATATTTCCCTGGGCATACAGCTACCATAGCTGATATATAATATACATAGTAAATATATTATAAATGCATTTGATAGTTATATCTGATTAACCAATTTGCTACCTGGCCTTCTCACCTAAGATGACCTTTGCGCATGGAGATAGTAATTTAATGCGAATTGATAATAATTTTACCTGTCAATTCACAAAAGTTTTCTATCAGTAACGTCCAATGGTAATTGTTTATCATTTAGCATGATTGATGGAAGACCCGTCTAAACCTACTATTAAGAATACATGCAGGCCATACTCGTATGTTTGAATAGTGCTAATTAGCATTATCTTTCAAATGCAAGAGATAGAGAGAGAACTGACAGAGAAAACCCAGACATGGTTGTAGAGTTTTAGGACAGACTATTATTTGATAAAAATCAAAAAGGCAAAAGATAAGATATAACTACACATCAAATCCAGACCAAACCACATCAGCCGTAATTGGCACTTACACTTAAAGGTTAAAGCTGACTGAGAGTAATGACACAAATTGTTTAATAATTTGGAGCAGAATTAACTTTTTTGTATGATTAATTTAGTCATAGTTGTCTTTTAAATAAATTTGTTTTTACAACCGTATAATGTCCTTTTACCTTTATATCATATGAAGACCACATATTAGTATTGATTCAACGTTCGTGATAACGGTCAAATAACATTACATGTATAATAATTTTACGTAATGTGCATTGAAAACATACAATATATATTTCGTTATTCGTTTAGCATTACAAATAGTGTGTATATAAACTTTAAGTAGGTGCTGTATTTGTTATGTTAAGATGAGAGAAAAAGAAAGAACCCCCCCGGAAAATTGTTTGCTGTTCTTTCACATTTTCTTTCATCTATATGGATGATTGGACGCATTTAATAAAGCGCATTCGACAGGCTGTAGGTTCGAGTCCCGCTCGTTCCTAAAATTTTATGAGAGAAAGTCTGCCAGTTACTTGCTGAATCAAGGTGGTTCTACTCAGATTCATTCTGAGATCTTCCTCCAGCAAAAAACTAGATATGCCATATATAACCTGCAATGAGTTGAAAATGGCATTCAAAAATAAGTAAAAGCGATGCAAATTCAAATAGAATCATATCAAATTGTAGTTTTTCCTGCATCATCGTTGCTATCTTCTCTACAGTGTTGTCAATAATTGGCATTTACACTGTTTTCCTTTTTTGTTTTTATTTGTTTAAGTTCATAAACGTTTAGCACCTGTGTTGAAATTAACTATATCTGGTTGAAACGAACCGACAAATGATAGGTTCCGCGATAGCTGTAACCACAAACCCGATACCAATGTTTATAAAATCGCTTCCGTTTCTGTTTTAAGAGATTGTTTGTGTCGTTTTTTGCAAGATATTGAACGTCTCTTCATCGGATTATCGTCTAACACGAAACACCTACGACATAAAATACCTTATACCATATGTTTTTGATTAGACAGAAAATAACTCATTATTTGAATTTGATGGCATATTGAATGATGGGATATGTACGGGGGATACGTCTTCAAAGCATCTCGTTTCGGATTTAATGATAATATAACACTGTTTAGAGACGGGAAAATACAAAAACCATACTGATGAGTTAATATATTTTTACTTAAAAACTATTTATGCCAGTACATTAAGAAATAGATGCTCAAAAATTATGATGATTATGATATAAAGTGCATACTTTATATTCGTCTTGTAGTATACACTGTATTAAAAAGTGAAAATAAAAAAGTACAAAAAGTACATTTATTTGAATTTGAAACGCATTCAGACTTCCACCAGAGCAAACATAAACATTTTTTGTTCAATCAATGTAAATCTTACATAAATACAGAGTTAGTTATTTTCATTTATTCAACCACGTGATAAGGCTAAAATATTTTAGAACTATCGCGATTTTGTATGTTTTATACCTCTGCGAGCTTAACTGACATTCAAGGGTCCTCCGTGGCCGAGTGGTCTAAGGCGCCGTCTCAAGATCATTTACCTCTCACCGCTATGGTCGTAGGTTCGAGTCCCGCTCGCTCCAAAAAACTTTATGTGAGAAAGTTTCCAGTTACTTGCGGAAGGACGGTGGTTCTACTCAGTCTGACTCAGTCTGAGGTCTTCCTCCACCAGTAAAACTGGATATGCCATATATAACCTGAAATGTGTTGAAAATGGCGTTAAACCCCATTCAAAAAAAAAAAAAAAAAAAAAATTAACTGACATTCAATTAGGTGGGAATTTGAATAAATAATGGTCCTTGTCAAGTATTGGAATTCATTTGGCAAATAATAAAATGTAACACAATTTAAATGCATTAATGTATTTTACTGTAACATTCTTGAACGTTTGTTTATGATGGCGCCACTATACGGTTTTAACTCTTTGGTAATAGAACAAAACATGTGGATGCCATTTTACTACACACTGCTACTGACTGCGTGCAAAACAATTGATGAGCTGAGACAATATACGGAACTGGTAAGACATTTTCTCCAGATGTTTTATAACATCAAAGGAAACGAACATGTAACGAAATAACAAGACGTAAGTAAATATCAATGAAAACGTTAAAAGCTATATATGTATACTTCATCCATTAATCTTGTAGAAATATCAAAGTACATGTTAGATATTGTATCAATAGAAGGTTTGATTATATTATTACTCGCTTATAATTACTTTCTTTCTCACCTGAGAAAAGAATGACCAAACATTTGTATTTAATTCGCACCGTCTGAAATGGTCTTAAAATATAAAGAATACATATTTGGTGTGTGTCATTAGCAGCAACAACACAGTTTACGTTATCGACGCAAATAATTTTTACGTTACGGTAGTTGAATTATTTAGCTTTGTAGTTCCAGTTAGAGTAAAATTAAACGATGGTGACAATACGTGTGTATACATATCTTGTTAATCAATGCTATATTTTTTAAAAAAAGGCATTGTGTGTTGTTGTTGTTGTTGTTGTTGTTGTTGTTGTTGTTGTTGTTGTTAATGGGGTTTCACGTCATTTTCAACACATTTCAGGTTATACATGGCAAACCCAGTTTTACTGGTGGAGGAAGACCTCAGACTGAGAAGAATCGCCGTCCTTCCGCAAGTAACCGGAGACTTTCTCACATAAAGTTTTTGGAGCGAGCGGGACTCGAATCTACGACCTTAGCGATGAAAGATAAGAGATCTTGACACGGCGACTTAGACCACTCGGCCACGGAGGACCCCGGGCATTGTTTGTGTACCTAGATATTGAGGAGATGTATAACAGATGAGCGGCTTGTATGCAGTGTTTACTATCTAAATGAACATGCATGCTAGTCTGCACACTAGATAACACTACACGTGTAGTTAGGATGTTGATTTGGCTTCGATAGGTGTGTTTTGTTTTAATCTTTTTTTTAAATTGTCTACTCAAAACGCAAACTTGTAAATATGTTTGTTATACAAGTATCTGTTAAAATGTTTATAATGTATCTGAGTATTATGACTTTTGCTCTTTTCATAACTTTACATCTATATATATCTCAGTTACTTAAGCCACAATGGCACACATTCTGTCGAATCTAAGTGTCGTTGGTTGCTTTGTTGTTTCTTAAACTTGAGACGACGAACCGAATACTAAATGAATCAGCAATCAACTTATTCTGGACCAGAAGAAAGTAAGAATGCTGGGTTGAGTTCGTAAAATCAATATATATCAAAGGTACTCAAGCTGCAATGACGCAAAATCGGCTGTAACTAAGAGCTACTGGTCGCTTTGTTGTCTCTTTAATTTGAATGGAAAACATTTTCTAAATGAATCAGACGATCTGGAGCAATGCAGATGAGGAACTAATCACTTGTTTTATATATGCTTCTAGACATACACTAAGACAGCTATAATGTGAAGCTTGGAATATTATTTAGCAGAACTTCTCATTTAATATCTTTTAGTTCCATTTGGTAACTGGCAGAAAATTACACCACGTAACATGCATAAACAAGCGATTTTGCAGGAATGTGCATTTCGATTTTATTATTACTGGTATGCAATGTCACACCCAAACTGCATTATGCGATGTAAAATATATAATGATTTATACGCAACACTCGCAGTTCTATCTGCAAAACTATCTCAGACAACACAATATTTTTTTTTAAACAGTGAAATGCGTTTATTTTTATATCCATCTGTAAAAGACAAAAAACACACAAAAAAATGCACGAACGCAGCCCGTTCTAAATGGTATTAAGTGATCAAAGGACATGACCAATGGATACAATAAGTGATGCGAAATGCACTTTAAAGTTTACGTGAAAACTGAACGCAACAATTGATATGAAACTCATAGTTAAGTAGTTGAGCCTTAATTTGTGTTTTTATATGAAACCTGGAAATTATATTTGAGTACTAATTACGAGTTGAGCATGAACAAGATTTTATGGTTTCGGGTCCAATTCAAATCAACATTAAACTTTAAATATTGTAAAGTGTCACGAAGAATTGAACACTAAAAACCATAAACAAATCAGAGAACATTAAAAATGGACACTGCAATATGTAATTCTCACGCCATTCGCCATGGTCTAGACTTAAAAAGAGGCGTTCATACACCGAACCGAATGTCGTAGTCCAGTAGATATTATGTCTAAAGAAACATTTTAAACTGGCGTACACGCAAAATATCATGTCCAAAGCAACATTCTAAACTGGCGTACACACTAAATAGTACGTCCAAAGAAACAATCTAAACTGGCATACACTCGCCAAATGTCATGTCCAAAGAAACAATCTAAACTGGCATACACTCGCCAAATGTCATGTCCAAAGAAACATTCTAAACTGGCGTACACTCTAAATGTCATGGCTAAAGAAACATTCTAGACTGGCGTACATTCGCCAAATATCATGTCCAAAGAAACATTCTAAACTGGCGTACACTCTAAAAGTCATAGCTAAAGAAACATTCTTAACTGGCGTACACTCTTAATATATGTCCTAAGAAACATTCTAAACTGCTGTATACTCGCCAAATATCATGTCCAAAGAAACATTCTAAACTGGCTTACACTCGCCAAATATCATGTCCAAAGAAACATTATAAACTGGCGTACACTCTAAATGGTATGTCCAAAGAAACATTCTTAACTGGCATACACTCTAAATTTCATGGTTAAAGAAACATTTTAAACTGTCGTACACTTTAGGTAATACGTCCTAAGAAACATTCTAAACTGGCTTACACGCAAAATATCATGTCCAAAGCAACATTCTAAACTGGCATACACTCTAAAATAGTATGGCTAAAGAAACATTCTAAACTGACGTACACTCGCCAAATATCATGTCCAAAGAAACATTATTAACTGGCATACACTCTAAATTTCATGGCTAGAGAAACATTTTAAACTGGCGTACACTCTAGATATTATGTCCAAAGAAACATTCTAAACTGGCGTACACGTAAAATATCATATCCAAAGCAACATTCTAAACTGGCGTACACTCTAAAAAGTATGGTTAAAGAAACATTCTAAACT
This sequence comes from Panopea generosa, assembly GCA_029582155.1. Taxonomy (NCBI): domain Eukaryota; kingdom Metazoa; phylum Mollusca; class Bivalvia; order Adapedonta; family Hiatellidae; genus Panopea; species Panopea generosa. The sequence goes on from CM055900.1 coordinate 71,239,360, forward strand.
GGCGTACACTCTTAAATTCATGTCCAAAGAAACATTCTAAACTGGCATACACTCGCTAAATATCATGTTCAAAGAAACATTATAAACTGGCGTACACACTAAATGTCATGTCCATAAAACATTCTTAACTGGCATTCACTCTAAATTTCATGGCTAAAGAAACATTCTAAACTGGCGTACACTCTAGATATTATGTCCAAAGAAACATTCTAAACTGGCGTACACGCAAAATACCATGTCCAAAGAAACATTCTAAACTGGCATACACTCTAAATAGTATGGCTAAAGAAACATTCTAAACTGGCGTACACTCTAAAATTCATGTCCAAAGAAACATTCTAAACTGGCATACACTCGCCAAATATCATGTCCAAAGAAACATTCTAAACTGACGTACACTCTAAATGTCATGTCCAAAGAAACATTCTTAACTGGCATACACTCTAAATTTCATGGCTAAAGAAACATTCTAAACTGGCGTACACTCTAGATATTATGTCAAAAGAAACATTCTAAACTGGCGTACACGCAAAATATCATGTCCAAAGCAACATTCTAAACTGGCGTACACTCTAAATAGTATGGCTAAAGAAACATTCTAAACTGGCATACACTCTAAAATTTATGTCCAAAAAAACATTCTAAACAGGCCTACATGCAAAATATCATGTCCAAAGAAATATTCTAAACTGGCAAATACTCTTAATGTCATGGCTAAAGAAACATTCTAAACTGTCGTACACACAAGTGTCATGGAAGATGAATTCCCTACACTGGCACGTACACACCAAATGCCATGGCAAATGAGCACTCTACCATGGCGTACGTACCAAATATCACGGCAAATGAGTCATCTTTACTGGTAAAGGCACCACATGTCATGGTACATAAGCACTCTATACAAAATTTCATGGCAAAAATAAGCACTCTAGCCTGAAGTAAGCAGCAAATGTTATGGTCAATGAGCTCTCTTCACTGTCGTACACATTAAATGTCATGGCCGATGAGCTCTCTATACTAGCGTACATATTTAATGTCATGGTAAATGCGGTATCTACACTGGTGTACACATCAAATGTCATGGTAAATGAACTCTCTACACTAGCGTTTACACATGGCGTACAGTAAAAATAAGAAACACTTTGACTTCAGATAACATGCACATACAAAACGGCATGAACATTCACCAAGTCCCTTGTACATTCTCCGTAAAGTATATGTACATACTGAACAAATACCAACGTGATCAAAGTACCGGGACATACCGCCATGAGCAATTGGATTTCTGTCAAGAACATTACGACACTGGTGGAAGGCTGGGCATGTTCATAAAGTCGTCATTTATATATCATTAATTATAATTAACGAGTGTAACATCTGACATTCGTTAACTTTTATCTTTAGAGAAACAAAAATTAGATTGCAATATAATTACCAATACATTTCTACTGTGTTTATTAGTTACGCTGTATATATATCATCGTATCAACTATTTTGACACACCAATTTTAAATAATATCTTAGTAATACACTAAGCAGACAGTAAACAGTTACATATGAAATGTCCAAAGAATATAGAAGTTAGTGATAACTTATTATCAATAATGCCAGATTAGAAATTAATACACAATGTATACAGCTACAGTATATGAACTTCCTGATATGCAGACAGTTTGTTATTGAGTACATCGACTAAATTTTGTTATGTTAATATGTAATGGTCTTTCTGTACCAGAATAATCTGATTAATTCTGCTTGATGATGTTTGTTAGTTAACCATGTATTAAATGACCTATTGACTTGACCAATATACAAGAACACAAAATTTTAGTGCTCATAAGTATAGTGTTTACAACTACGTATCAGTCAAGGTTTGCCCAATGACTGGTCAATACAAATGTTACCGTGTTGGTTATGAATGTCAAACAAACGAAAGGTATTTCAAGGCATTCAATTTTGTTTTCCAAAAAGCGTCCAACATGTCAGAAATTAAGCGGCAAGCATTATGGTACAGACGAAGGCCTGAATGCATTTATATAGCAATACGTTTCACTGGATATATGTATAATCGAAATATAGTTGACTATATGAATCATGGAAATTCACAGTGAGTGTACGCGATTTTAAAACATGTTAAGGAACAAATAATATCAAAAATAAAGTAAAAGATGATCTTAATAACTGTTCAAGCAGTTGTCAATGTATGGCACAGAATATCAACAGGGTTTGTGTAAGTGCTCATACGTATCTGGATGTTTGTTACCAGCTCTCACAGCGATTCCAAACCAAAACCCATTCACACTTGTAAACAGATATACGTGATATGGAATGACACTATTTATCTGATAGCAGTTATTTGGTTTGGAATTCTCTAGCTTATATGATGTATCATGCAACTCACATTGGCACAGGTTTTGCACTTCTGGAAGCATTATCAAGATAGTCCTCTTGATACCGAAGGTCATGTTGCATCATACTTTCATTGAGGTTATTAACATGGGTCTGGTATGTATGTAATATAATTATTCATGTTTAATGAATGAGTTGTCCAAATCGTTTGTCGTTACTTCAGATACATTAACGTAACATGACACACAGTAAAGTACATTTTTGAGTGTTTGTCAATGTACTGTGTCACAAATTACCGGGCTATACATGAACTAGGTCAGTTACAAGAAATATGAGCGTGTGGTCAATGGTAGAGTGTCGAACCTATGATTGGAGGGTCGTGAGTTCGATCTTCCTCCTCGGCCATGTGTGGTGTCCTTGAGCAGACATTTTTCGCATCTGCTTAGTACTGACTCTACCCAGGAACATTTCGAACGTGATTTATATAAGCTGTAAGAACTTGTTTCGCAATTAATAAAATAAATAAGTCTAAATTAAAATTAATTAAAATAAAAGCTATATCACTTACTAAAAAAGATACTTGATATTGCTATGTAAAAATGCTGTACGTTGCGTATACCTCTAATATTTTATTGGATCATTTCGTCGCTGTATTCTCGTTATCATATGGCAGACGCTGCTGATGGTATTTAATGATAGGAATGTACAGAAAAATATACAGATCCAGAGGTTGGTAACAGTGGCAACAATATTGACCCAAAATATTTTGCTCAAAACGTTTGAAAAAAGAAACAAAATGTGTCTAAGCCATGAGGCCTCGGATGTTGGATTAAGTTAAAATGATGTTTATCACAAACATTACACCGGACGCTTGAAATATTCAAAACAATAGACAAAAAAACTGCTCCTCGCGGTTATGAACTATAAAAAACTATTCACGATTCTTGATCTTTAAATTAATCAAATTGGTAATGGCTCAAACATTCACTGCGAACGACATGTTTCATTCCTATACTATATAAAACAGTTCTCTTATCAAATTTAACTACGTGTATGAAGCAATGCAATCCTGTTATCTTACAGGCAATGCTTGATGGTGTTATATGCGTCGCTGTTCTTGCATGTGATGTGTTCATCTTGCTTTAACAAACACTTCACTGACACATTACACTCAGATTCATTATCTTTAACACATTATATATGATAGGGTGAGCATATATGGTGTACTCGGAACAGTGTTTACATGAATCCATTGCTTTCTATTAGAAAAGCCGGGTCCGATTAGCTCAGTCGTTAGCGCGTCTGACTATCAATCAAGGGGTCGTGAGTTCAAATTGCCGCCTGGCCACAGTCTCCGTGGTAGTTGATATCATTATCATTTGTCTCTCACCGCTGATTCAAGTGAGAAAGTTATCAATTACTTGCAGAGATGGGGTTTGCTCGAGTACTGGTTAACCTTCAAGGATCCCAGGAAACAGTGGTAAGGTTGAGTGATCGTCTGTTAGCCCTCGATGGCATAAACATGACGTTAAATATTAAATCAATCAATCTATGATTAAAATTAGAATTAGGCTTAAGGTTACAAAAATGAAAAGCTAAAAGCCTTGAGTGTGCATCTTTCTATCAAGCCTAATATAATTATCTATTGTTTATAAAATCATTCGTTGCTATCCGGTTTAAAAATGATTTCTTAATTTATTGGTGAGTATAATTAATAAACTAACGTGCTTAAACAATATATTGCAGTTGAGTTAATGAAGAAATCACACTGAATGTACCAGCCTATTTTGTATTTCCAGTATATGTGTCGATATATTGAGTAGTGTTATTCAATTTTGTATACGCCATTAACAGTTTTGATTTTTCGATTTGATACAGTCTAAATGTTCTTTCTTACTGAAGTTCAAATTTCAAAGTAATTACATTAATACTCTTTGAATAAATACACAAAATGCCAGGCACATTAAATATCAGGTGACGGGTTAGCTGTTCCGTTCTGTATATATATTTCAAATACTTGATGAAAATATAGCAAGAAGGCAACAGTTCTGAATGCCAGTCTAATATTTACATGTATTAATGCTGTATATCACGAGAAAAGTGTGCAGCAGACGGAGGGGGGAAGAATATATATGTCATAACTGTCTATCATGTAATATCATAACATCTCAAGGTAATAACATACAAGATTTTTACACCATGACAACATACGCTGTGAATCATTGCCTATGTTTTATATGCTCGCATGCCGCGCGCATTGCAAAAATAGTAATGGAAACATTTCTAACATAAATGATGGCTCCAGCCTGTTTTAATTTGAAAATATTTATTATTTTACAAGATTTCCTCAGGGAAGGGATAACTAACCTTAGGCAGATAACAATCACGTGCATGCCGACGTAATTTTAATATGTTTCACATGTCTAAATAAACTGTAAAAGTAGAATGCCTTACATATGTTTATATTCTGTAAATTACTTCTTCCCATTAACGATCCGGAATTAATAGAACATACGGTATAATTAGAAAAAGTTAAGATGGTTTAAAAAATAATATCATAAATAAATTACAACATATGGTAAATTAATAGAAATATGTATAAAACATAAATGCATCACGTGTAACATTCTATTTTGAAAATAATGCGTAATAATCGATGGCAATGTGTTAACAATACTGCGTAATTATAAAATGTAAGACGTTAAACAATATTTGACCATCTACAGTCCGAAATACTAGTTGGATACCATGTCCACTAATTCCTGCTACAAGAGTTACCTATAATAAGTTTTTGTTTATTATAGTGTTATCCTTATTGTAAAGACCAGCAACATTGGGCTTATGAGACACCTTCATGCTGTACAGTTACTTCCCGAAAGCTATCACTGCCAGGCGTCAGCCTATTAGACTTTCGGTACCCCTCAATTTAACTAGCTGCTGGGTGAGAAACCGGCCGCATCAGAAAAAATTCAAGTGCTTCCACCGGGATTCGAACCTTCGATCTCCCGCGGATGCTTTAACCATTAGAACACAGAAGACGGTTATTATGTAAATGAAATAAAGTCTTACAGTTAATTATTTATTGAAGACTAATTAGCAACACTGGACAAACACTATCAACAAGTTCGTATTATACCAATGCTATAATATCACAACAACTTTACTTCATATTTCGTATATTAAAATTATATGATTGTGTGTACCTCTTTCTTGTGCTGCTTTATGGATTAAGCATGCATATCTCTCAATCTTAACAATTCAATTATTTTGCTATGATGTTGTGGTCCATGTCTCCTATAATACAGCATATCTCTATGGACATATATTTGAATGTTATACATTTACTACAATACATCTTTTTCAAATTGCTGTCGCTTTTCTTGTATTTGTATTTAAAACTATTATACTTTCAAACGGATATCTTTCGTTATATAGTTTACTACTCATTTTTGATGACAATCAGTAACATTAGTGTAGCATGAACTATTTGTTTGTTATGATGAAGTTGACACAAATTGAACATATCAAGATAGTATTATTCGAAAATGATTTGGTTTTGTTTCCAACACAATATTGAAATCTTTGAAATTATTTTCACGCAATACTTTTTATATTTATCTGTGAATGTTGCATATGTAGCTCTGCTAACTAGAATTCACCATTAGATGTGAAATTTCTTTATATCTACAAGATGTTAAGTCATTGCTTGCTTGACATTTATGCCAGAAATTATCCCCCTTTTTTATCTCCATCATTAGCATGCACATTGTTTGCGATATGTGGTTTTACTGGATAGGAATTCTTATGGAAGTCATTTGTCTCCATAGAAAGTTATAAACTTTGTGTTGCACAAGTGACAGGTACGCATAATGATAGACTAAATAATTGGAACAGGCATTTATGCAAGCCATGAAGCAACAACAAAACCGCTTGAAATTTACGACTGCAACGGTAAATGAACATAGTAGTATTCCATGGCATGTTTTACATGTTTTTGCATGAAAAAAATGATGACATTAAATTCAAATTAAGGTCCAATATAATCATATTTGTATTTCATGTAACACAAATACGAGAAACATTCCCTGGATGTCATTAATTTGTTGATAAAACATATTGTACAATCGGGAAATGCAAGCAACTAAGTAGCATTTTGTTGTTTCATAGCAACTTCATTTTTAATTGAGGCATTTGCACAATATATTAATACACTAATATATTATGTTCGAGCATAAACAACTTGTACTTCACTGCATTCTTTAGCTGTCATTAAACATTAGAAATACAGTTGGTCTGCTGGGCCATGGCTATTTTCTATGGGAGTTATATACTGTACTATATTGTTCAATGAGTGTTACAGTGTTCAATATCAAACATTTCCAATAGAGCATTTACTAAAAGCAAATTTCTTATAAAAAAATAGTTCGTGACTATTTCCTGAAAACAGCCAAACAAAGGTATATACCAGACAGGCTAGAGCCTAAATTCATCAATATTTGTGTCTGAGAATCAGACTCAGACTCAAATCTTACATTTTTGTAAACCCCTGTAAATGTATACTTATGGGTAAGAAAGATGACCCTGTCACATGATCTGTAAAATTAAAACTGATTCCGCAAATAAATATACTAATTTGCTTGTTTAAAAGATTTTATTTGAATCTTAAATTGTTGAAATATTGATGAATCTAGGTCCAGGCTATTATGATTCTGAGGATATATTTTCGTTAATATATCAATCAAACCACCAATCAAAAAGCATTTCATTCCTCCAAGAGATATATTTATTAATAGAAATAAAACAAGCTTCTACTTTTATAATAACACATCTTTATGTAATGCCATTTTAATGGTTAGTTATGCGTATATCACACGACAAGGCTGGTTAAGAGTTCAGTATTTACTTTGAGTTGAAGCATCGTTATATCTTACTTGTTTACGCCTTGTCAACAAAAGATAAATATATCAATTCTTTCTTTGTTGCCCCAGAACATCAATCAAAAAATTGTTGTTAGTGCTTACCTATGTTTAAAACATCATTACGAAACCATTAGCGTATCCAGTTTATGTTCTGTGATCAATTTTAATAATAGCTTCTCTCTAATTTAAGAAAATTTATTACTTGTTCAAGTGTAATATTTGACGTATATATGTGCCCGTCACTTTGTCGAGTGCATTTGGTTTTTGTGTACTTTAATATTTAGGAATGTTAAGTGAAATATGACATTGATCTATCTATCATGAATTTCAATTGTAAAATTAGATCTTTTAGTTGTTGCCTAATGTATGAAAGTTCAAAACTCTAAGTGCGTAATAATAAAAAATAGACACTCTTTGAATTAAAAACTGGACCGATGTGATAGTGTGATATATTTTATAAGTGGAAAAGAGATCCACATTGTATCACATATTTCATATGTTCAAGTCTTATAACTGAATTTATGGTCGTATGTATTAACTCATTAGTAGCGTATCTGCATTCACGACACAACGCCCGGTCTTCTTTCATATTGCCATGCAAACCCAGGAACGCAGTTAATGCATAAATATCATTTTTATGGGGCGCATGCCCCCAGACCTCCTAGAACTTGGTGGGCTTGCATGTCATTTTTAGGTCAGCTACGCCACTGCTCACCTTACTTAATGAAGAACTCTGTATCAAAATAACAATTTTACATCTAGATTTAATTATCAATACTTGATTATTCTAACAATTTCCATTTCTGCTAGTTCTTATTATTAAGTTTTTGACATTGGCGAAATATTGACCCTATGTTCACAGGAAGCGCAAACTACCATACACTGAAAAGTATACACGTTAAAACAGACTTATATCACGAATCCAGATCCAGTTACAGATATATCGTACTGCCATTATGACGTTTGTGGATTTAAAGAAACAGGTGCAATTAAGTTTTATTTAAATCATTCGATCGCTCATTGCCGTTGCTAATTATTACCAGTGTATTATTACTGCCACATTATTGGTTTTCACGGACATTTAGAACGTTAGCCGGTGAATGACCCGGCGAATGACCCGGGTCTAATAGGTGTAATTAGTTCTGATACTAATTTTAATGGCATGATAATTAGCATAGAAATCGAAGCGGTGTGCAAATAACATGGGTTATATCTGAATATAACAATCACGCATACCTGAGAACATGCTCATTATGGGAAAACGTATATAAGTATGTTTTTGTTCAAGTACAAGTCAAGTATTTAAGGAACCTATTTTTGATAAACAATGTACTTGAGCATGAGCCAGTATTTATTACTGTGTTAAGTGGTAAATATATATTATACTTGTTATGAATAAAACAGCAACCTTGTAAACATTTTGCAACTGTCAACTGGTTATGAATTTGATCAATATTATCTTTTGTATAACCAATCAATTATACCAAAGCTCCCATTTCTATTTTTACCTGCGTTCTGAATTTTGAGTGACCGTTAAATTAAAATAGTGCATAATCCAATATTTTGATCTGTCGAATTTATCTAATCTAATAAACCGGTGCTTTAGGCATGAATAGGCAGCATAGCCCATGATCTCTTACAAATTTTTTTAATGAAACCGATTGCGCTATTTTCTTTGATTCCCTTCCGTGCTCCTAAGGGATCGTTTTATCAGATAATAATCACTAAGGATTTACCCTGAATAGTTCTGTTTTAGAATGTTAAATCTACAGATACCCTTTGCAATTTAAATTCATAAAGTTTTAGATGCATTTTATATTGAAGAACAAGTAGTTGTATGTAAATATACACGTATAAGCATATGTTTCTGTAGATATAAACCCGGTGAATAAACCAAATAATGGTTTCAGGTTTATATTTTATGTTTTTGTATGAAAAGATAAACAATGATTTATAGTCATGAAAGGAATTTCAGAATGGATTAGGATGCTGTCATGGTTACACTCATAGCGAATTTCGAATATATCCAGCATCTACTCCGCTATCTACAAATCTAAATATTTTTTATAGATAGGTAAACCCCCGATAAACTGGTTTGCTAGAGCAGCATTCCAGTAAATTAGGCCGTTTGATGTGAACTCGACGCTACGATATCATTAATAAAATAGGATAAATGATAAATTATGAACGCGAAACAGCCCAGTAAAGACTCCTCGTTCTCAATAGGAATCGAAATTGTCAGCGTTAGCATTTGGTTATAGTTGAATTATTTTGTGTAAGCTGAGAATCGTTTAAATATTATCATAATGTAATTGTTCGGTTAGTTATTCCAAGTAGCCGGTCACAAAAATAATTCGTAAACAACAATTTCAATGTATACATACACAAGTTTTATATAGTTTTGGTTCACTTGAATCTCATGAAATAGAAACATTGTAGTTAAACATAAACGTAGTTATTCAAACATGTGTAAACGTGAATTCATAACATACACGAGATTTACACGAGAACAAACGTGTTAACACCATATCTATGCACATGTTAATGTAGAATAGTTTTGCTGGACAAGTGTCATCCACACCATTTTTTAGAATGTGACAGCGGGGTAACAACAGACTTATGTGCTGCCTTGATATATGTTTTGCAAAACTCCCCAGCTGCGGTTTTGCAGCCGGTCGTCCGATGGAATAACTAAATTAATTATGATTATTGAGTATTTTGTGCAGTGGTGACTGTATCTTTTAACTGATGTGTATTCTGTTGGACATAACTTTTTTTATGTTAATAGTCAATAGTTGTGCCCTGCACACAATTAGCAATGGTAGTATAAATATAGAAATCCTACCTTAATATCAAGATATAGACGACGACGTTATAAAATACGTTATCATCATAATCTAAAGCATTGGAAATATTGTTATAAACAATGGTATTGTGTTTTGAAAAATCATAAGATATTAACGTTAAGGAAGTATTGCTATTATTTAACAATAGTTCAATCGCATAGCATGTGAAACATAAAATAAAACAGGCATACTTTTTCTCATCCAGGAAGAAATAAAAGTCTACAAAGTCGATTTCTTCCTTGTTATAGTAGGCATTGTTCTGTTATACAGTACTGAGACAATAAATGTACACAGTGATGGTTATAACAATATCCATATGCTCGTACCACTTCAACCTTAACACCTTCCTTTCAACAAAAGCATTTAAATGGTAAATATTTACCCCCGGCACTTCATCTCAGCGTTTACCTCACGCATTATCAGCTCTTCTCTGACAGTCAATGCCTTAATAATGTTAACATTAAATTTTGGGGAACATCTTTATACTGGCCATTTGTTACAGAAGAGAGTATAACGCCATTAAACCAAACAGTTAACCAATATTTGCCGGTATTTCGTAAACATATTAACCTGTACGACCGGAGAAGTGCTAGCTGCTACATAAGACACAACTGTCAGTGCGCGTAATGAAATAATAATTAGTCCTAGAATAATGAATGTAATAAACGCGTTTTTGCGAGAACACTTGTCTATCAAATTTTCGCATTCTTCCCATGGCTTTAAGTATTGGCGTTTGTGGAATACCTTTGGACATATACAATACATGTCCAGTACATACATGTCCAGAAGCAATGATGTTTAGTGTTTATCGCCGCTTTGGACAACCTTTTAGTCATATCGTAACGTTGTCTACTTGAGACATTATTCTGAGCGCTGTCACACTGGAGTATCATGCCGCAGACATGTGGTATGATACCAAACCCAGTCACATTGGTCTGACACTGGGCCGACCAGAACCCACGGTCATAAAACGACTAGACCACCGCTGCGATATATCCAGAAGCGAATGACTACAGTATCGTTTTGTAGTTTTATGACAATATTACTCAATGATTAATCTTCAGTGTTATTGTTATTGTGCATTGTATGTTGAAACACACCTACAACGAAACGCGTATTTTGTTTTAATGTTTTATTCTTTATAGACAATAAATCTGTCATCTGACAAATGTGTTTTTTGATGTAAAACGTCGTCGTGTTTGTTTTACTTCTTATTGTTATTATTTCTGAATCCGTAGAATGATGGAGCCCATGCCGATGTTCATCGGTTAACTTTAATCAGATATTTTGACTTTGCTAGAATTTTATTGTTTTGTAATTTGAACCACCAAATGGCTTTCCATTTAATCACCCAGTAATAGATGTATAGATGGGTCATTCCTTTATACACAGTTTTGCTAGATAAATGTTGTTTCTCAAAATTTATATTTCCTGATACAACGTATCTAATTATATAATAAAATATTATAATAATATATGATGTGTACCAATAAACAATTTCACAATGCAATACACTTGTCTACATTAAATTGTGATATTAAACCCTTTAAAAATGTCAAGCTAACAGTTAATCAACAAAGATGTATTGGCGACAATACAGCTTGAAGCATTCATGTAAAACAGGAATTTCAAGATGCACGTGTCAACGTCATGTTAATTACCTCAAGACCTTTGCTTAAAACTATAACCTAACACATATATATAACATAACTATTTTCATAAATAGAATTTCTTTTAAATAATCTTTTTTTATCAATTACGCAATGTTAATACATGTATAGAGTAAAAACAACCTTACATTAACACAGTAAGGAAAGTTCCAGATCCATCCAAAATAAACACAAAACAAAGTAAAAAAAAAAAAAAAATAGATTATTTTGAATTATTTACTAAACTAGCAACAATTACCAATTATATACTGTCTTCGTATCAGAAAATGCTTTATCAATAGAATTTAAGCTACATTTAGAAAAATATGAATGGAATAAACTAGAAGCTCAAGTATAATGTATAATATGTAATAATTCTTATAAAATGAAAACTGCATACATTTTAGAAACATTTTATGATTATGATATGTTTTGCAAATGTGGAGCGCGTGGTCCAGAGCACCAAACCCATGATCGGAGGGTTTTGGGTTCGATCCTCCCCCACTGCTATATGTTGTGTCCTTTAGCAAGACACCTTTTTCCGCATATGCTTAGTACTGGTACTACCCAAGAAGACTTCGAGCATGATTTTTCTAAGTTGTAACAACTTATTTCACAATCGAAGTAAAATAAATAAGTTTAAACTATTACATGATCTAGTATTTCGTCCATATGTGTTTAAGACCGGTTTCGTCAGCTTCAAAAAGAATCTGGAAACAAACAAAACAAGCGATATTGCTGTTACTATTACTCCTAGGTTATTGCTAATGATACACACCAGCACGTTATCTGTTTTTAATGGCTTTTGATGACAGACAACTTGATTATGAGTGTGGAACGCCTGATGGATTTGTGTATTTATCCCCCCTCTTACGTCTTTAGCACGTAATTTCAAGAGAACGTTTTATCTTAGACATAAATAGATATATGAAACTGCACATTACAACGTGATCACCATTGCTATATTGATATATACAATGGCGTTTCAAAGAAGCTTATCATTAAACGACTTATTTATCAATAATTTTATATCATCAATCAAAAATTCACTTTATAAAGACAGTATAATACGTCACAAATACATTTAGTTTTCATTATTTGAAACTTGTGCTAAATTTATAGAATCATGTATAATTCAATTTATATTTCATATTTCATTTCAAGAGAATGTCAGTTTGACGTGTAGATCTATTATTTTCATTGTCAGTTTATTTAGACCAGGATAAAGCTCCCCGGTGAATATTGTTGACCGTTCCAATAATATGGCAAGTGTTATCATTTCTTCTGTATGTATGTACAGTAAATCATGTCTTAATCAGCCAGTCAAAGGAAGGAGTAAAAGTTACCTTTTAAGACAATTTATTGCTTAATACAAGTGGATTTGCTCTGAAAGCATTGAAATGTGAAATAGCAAATTCGGCTTCTTAAGACCAATGGCTGCTTAATAGATGTGACCGATTGCACAGTTTTGACTGTACTTGGATTTACGATTATTATACCTATTGGTTTGACTTGTTGCAGTGTTTGTCGAATGTTACGTCACCTGTCGGACATGCATTTCATTATTTTGCTGCAAAATGAAGTTTCCCATTGCCCTTTATATCAAAATAATGCCTTAAAAGTCCTAGAATCCATATATGGTGTGGCATATTTACATATTTCTTAGTTTTCAAGAGCCTATGGCAAACTGACATATAGATAAACGTTTCATGATCGCGACATTTGCAACGACATTGCGACATTAAATATAATGTCCATGCCGATACAAAAACACAATGAATCATATATCATATCGCCCCACAGTCGAACACTTTTGTATGTTATAAACGTTTAATTTAAATTAAAAACAACATGCTTTCATCAACATGTTATGTTGTTACAGAGCACTCTTGCTCTTTAGTTCAATGTTACTTAGCACCTCAGCTTCAACTGCATTGAAATTGAGTTGATTTCATTTAGATGAGATTAAATGACGTTTAATCATTCGTGTGAAACGTCTTCATCTAAATAACGACGACAACGCGATTTTTTTTAAAATTACGACGACATTTTGTTTACCTATTCAATACGACAACGTGTTGAACATATTTCAAACTACGACACCGTCGTAAATATGTTCAATATGTTCAACAAAGTTGTGAACATGTTTAATATGACGGCTACGTGATGTGATGAACCTAGTTCAATACGTAGACAACGCAGTTAACATGTTTAATACGACTACAGCAATAAAGTGAACATTTTTGATACGACGACGAGGTGAACGTAAAATACGACATACTTGAGTCACTGCTATGCTAACAATATGTTCCGCAAACATTTCAACTGATATTAAAACTCTTACACGCAATCATCCTATTTACTCTTCTCGTGCTTTATAATGCAGACACAAGTGCTCTGTATGTCAATAAGTCAAATGTAATGCTTGGCCGATTTAAGCAGGCAATGATCCGTGAAAAGACGATTTACAAACGAGATAAACACGTGCATCTGTAAATCACCTATCTGACCTTGTATCGTACACCTTCGAATTCTTCGTATGTAGATACTATCTAATCAGCCCGAGACATGCGTCATGCTTAATTTGAAGATACCTGCAATCTTCATATACTAAAGATGCTATTGTTGTATTCCAAACTCCGCATATTTTATATACACTTGTAAAGTCAAATGGTTAACAATAAAAGTTAATGCGAATGTATTGAATGAAGTGTGTTTTTTTTGTAAACAATATAAATTTTATTCTCAGAAACAAATATAGTTTGTTATACTTACACTAATTAAAACACTTTTAACTCAAATGAATTATGGATTGATGAAGCCTGTGTTTGAAAAAAGAAACAACCTTAATGCTCACAGTTTAAGCGCTTTTGTCCAGGACAAATGTTCAATTAAGGAGAAAAATGTTTGGCTTTTATTAATAAATTTTCCAGAAGAAAATTAGTGTTTCACGTTTAGAAATTGTTTAAGTCAAACATGGTTCAAAAATGCTTTTGCTTTGGTAATGCAAATTTTGTACCCAAAACAACAAGGCTGCGTGCAACATCGTTAAACAGCAAACACGTTTAATACCTGGTTCGCTTAAAGTGTTGCGTAGAGTGTGCTAATTTGAGGTTGATCCAGTGTCCAGGAATTATGTTAGAAAACGTTTAACCGAACTGAACGCAGTCCAGATGTCGAGAAATGTTGCATTAACTTTACAGTGCTGACAGTTCTGATAACTTTGTAAGATTTCTAAAATAAAAGTATTCGCCAAATTTTATTAATTTAAAATTTCTTTTTATATTTTCTTAACAAAAACTGTTTTTATACACCAAAGAGTTGTACACAATGCACATTAAGAATACTTGTAACGAACTCATTTAAAAGTACACACAACTAAGTTCTTTTTTACTTCTGAAATACTATTCGATTGTTTTTACGCAATATACTGTGTTTCAAAAAGGCCGGAAAAAAAACACTTTCACTGTAGCAAGTTCTCAAACATTATATAGTAGAAGTTTGATAGCTCGAACCCGACGTGACTGGACAAAATACTTCGAGTTAAAGGTTTTTCGAGCCAAGTATTGTTCAACATCATACCATACATGCACATGTGAATACAGCGAAACAGGAATTCGGCTACAACCGGATACGAGCTATATGCGGTGTTCCAGCCATCCGTGTTCGGGCCAGCGAAATTCTACTGTACAATAAGATTGGATTCCGCTGTTCCGCCAAGCCTTGCTATGACTTAGTGACATTTTAGGATAAAACGTAATGCAATGGTTTGGACCCAGCTTTTATAATGATCTTGAAACTGAAATATTTTGGGTCACTCGTGCTGTTACCGGTAAAATTTAAACATAAAATGTTCATTAACATAACAGATGTTTTAAGTGCTTATGTCACATACAAAGCTTCAATCGTGATATTTGTAATCACGGTCTAGCTGTGTTTACACGTTTACACTTAAGCCAGCGTGCATAACTGATGTCTATATTCTTTACCATCGAGTCACTAGTAATGAGCTGAGCGTCTATAAAACACAGGTAGACACAGGAAATACCATTTCATGAGCTAACATCACGCATACAAACCAATTTCCAAGGTGTTGTACGTGGAACTAATGCATAATGTCAAATATTTACTCAGCATAGAGGCAGACATATGGCCCAATTCTGTATAATTATGAGTGTCATATACTTCTGTTTTGTCTTTCGCCTCCCATTTGAGGCATCCTTGCCACTATACGTAGTAACGTAAATTCTTCAAGAAGTCTACATAGTTCGCATAGCAATTGTAGGGGTACCTGAAGCAACGAAGACGCTAATCGGTGAAACATATTCTGTTAATAAGGTTAGTATAAGATATAAACCTTTGATAAGCGCATAGCGACCTAATTCACACACTGCCAATTTGTGAAAAGTGTGGTTTCCAATTATTATCTAGGTATCATGTTAGGACAAGAGTTCAAGTTCTTTGCGGAAACCGTGTTTTGACTGACGGAGAAGTAGGTGGATACTTGACAGAATGCAAGCATCTGATGTCTACTCACGTGTCTTACAACTACCGAAAGAAGATTTGGAATTCCACAGATATTTCAGCTGTTGATGTAGACTAACCTGATTAGTTATAATAATCGAATCTTCAAATGCAATATATTAACAAAACAATTTATTCGTTTATATTTCTTCACATTTTCTATTTTTGAAAAAAAAAAAAAAAAAAAAAAAAGCGTAATTATCAGATATTTCATTTTAGTGCAAATTGAGATTTAAAAATACTTTTTCGCCTGTGATACCAAGTCAATTTAGACTTAAATACGATCTTAACCTTGAAGCAATTCTAAAATAAATGTTCAGAAATGAATTTGAAATTAAGCAGCGTGCTTAGGTTATGTATGTACACCTAATAGTAAAAAAAAAATACAAATAGTACCATTTGAATTATACGTCATCATTTGGGTTTATGTTTTATTTTTGGTTCCATAAATTATCCAATACATTTTGTATTGAATGATTATTAAATAACAAATGATAGGTCTATCAGCATATATTCATAAAAAAAAACTATCACTACATCATACATGTATTACCAAATATGCACATATCTAATCACGGATAAATTGAATGCAAACCTTAAAGAGTACACATGTTAATTTACTCAATTGTCATGAATAATGACATTTAAACGCAAAACATACATCTGTAATGTGTAATTGTGGGGAGTTATGGGAACCTTCAAAATATTTATGTTTAATTGTTGTCCAAACCTTTTGTAAGATGTAAACATATATGGACAAATGTCTAATTGTAAGCTGTAAATATTTATTAATAAATGATTAATTGTAAGTTGTAAATATATATGGATATATGGTCTAATTGTTGAACTATTTTTAATTTTTGTCAACACCAACAATTTCAGCTTGTCATTATTTTTCAAAAGTATTTCTTTAAAAAAAGATCTTTAATGCCATGATATACTGGACATTCTAACAAAAAGTGAAATTTATCTTCGATTGTAACTTGTAAACGTGGAAGCGCAAAGCAAATCTATTTTTGATAGTTTGGTCTAAATATGGTTGAAATTTAAAACCTGCAAACACACTGTAAGTTTAATCATAGTTGAAATCAGCGAAAGCTATTAGTGAGGTCCGACTGAATACATGCTTAAAGTCATACTATTGCTCTCACATTGAAACATAGACATTTGTCAAACATGTATGTAGTATAACATTTGTTTTGTTTATGTTTCTTCTTTCAGTTTTGATGAAAATTTCTATAAATATGTATCAACTCATACATAAATAAATAATATTTTAAAAGTAAAATTGTGATATTTTTATAGCTTATTATTCGCTTTTGTTTATTTTAATACATGTTTAAAATTAACACAAACACATTGACATTGAATAATAAAGACACGTGTTAAAATCACTGAATAGTCTCGATTACAGTACGGTATGATTAAAAACCGGGGCGGCAATATATTGAATCGTGTTTGTCGCTCACGCCATAGGTTTCGGGTCCGATTCTCAGCTCGGCCTAATGCCTTAAAAAGCAGTACTCAGTACCGGTTCTACCCAGAAAGCGGACTCGATGGCATTTCGTATAAGTTATAAGCTTTATACTCAATCGAGTTTAAATAACTTAGTGTACACTAATACTTTACAGTAAATTATGTTTAAACATCTATTTCCTACTTTGTAACTAAGGGAACGAATTTCAGCTTTTTCCATGGTGATAATGTTACAGGCAAATAATTTAATTGCTTACAAATTTGGCAAACGAGTCTGTTGTCAAAACAATACTATTGTAAAGTCTCAACAGACGAACCAACCGTATGTCGAATTTGTCCCTAGGGAAAAATTGTCTAACTTCAAAGGCATTATTTAGATGTATCAGTTCCAAACGACGCGGTATTAACATTAATTAGAAGTATTCCTATCAAAGATAATTAGTCGCTTACCACCAGACGGCAGCTTCCAGCAGTTATCACCGGTATTTACAACCATCATAAGTACTGAACGTTACCGTCTCTTGGCAATTAAAAACATGTGCACGAGAAAATCACTCGCGCAATTACTGCATTCTACCTAATTGGACACACCTATGAACAATTTAATAACTTTACGTCGGAACATGTATTTGTCAATACCGTTGTTTGCAGTTGTGGGTGTTGTGGCGATGCCAGTGTTTTAACGTTTTTTATTAGATTGTAAATTCATACCCAGGTTTGTATCTACAGATAAAAAATCATTAATAACCCGTCTTTAAATTTCAGTTTGTCGGGACATTATCTAAACTTAAACACATTGTTTAGTAGGAGGGGGAGGGGGAGGGGGTAGAGTAAGAGGGGATTGAGTTGAAAGTATAACGGCGGATGTGGTGGTAGAGCAATGGTTTGTTAATATCTACCGCAGAGTGTTATGATAACAATAATATCAATATTCACTTACATAAAATGATACAACAACATTCAGTTCTATAAAAATCGTTTGTGTTACTTATCATTCCATTGTCTGATTCATTTATTCTATACATAACCAGCAACACGGCGAGACAACATTATCATAAATATGAAATATTTTACAGGCTTCCTCCTATGAAATAAAAGTCTGTATTAGGTTTGTTTTATACTATAAAATAACATTCAGCAAATACGAGCATGTAACATGATATCAGATAAGATAGATTTAAATTAATCGCAGAAAGTATGGGTGAGATTTTGACTATCACGACAGCTGTCCAACGAGCTGTGTGACGTCCGCAAAAGTCGCCCCGTATCTTGATTTGGTGTTAATGTCATTTCAGATTCTTTGAAATCCCGAAGCATTCCATTCACTTTTTTTTCGAAAATAAAAATAGCTTATTAATAAACCGTTGCTAGGAGACGTAAGAAGTGTTGTTTTTATCATTTCCCTTTATGAACATACTAAATAAAAAAAATTGTCTTCCTATTTTCATTTCTTGGATAGGTCTTGTCATTTCAAAAAATTATTTTATCAAAATATGATTGACTATCACAATATATTCAGTGTGACGGCCGTAAAACGTGGCCCCGTACTTTCACTCCGCGTTGTTATTATTTCTGATTCCTTGGACTCACCGAATCCATCTAAATTGTAGATCATTCATTCTAATTTCTATTTATAGCATTGCTAACAGTATCATACAGTTATTCATCAAGTCATTATTTCAGTTATTACATATAATACGTAGAAACTACATTTTTGTTCACAATGTTTCGAGGTCAAAACTTACTGCACTGTCATAAAAAAAAACATGAAAAAGGAAGTTGGAAATCGGGTGTTTCCATGATATTCACTAGACCATAATAACTGCATGGAACTCCCCTTTAATAACCAGATTGTGTCATTCTATTATTATTCCTTGGAATCACTGAGCCATTCACCAGAAATAGAAACATAAAAATGAGTCTTCTATTTTCGTTTCATGAACGCATTCTGTGGAATACTTTTATCAAAATGTTTTATTATAAATAAAGTCAAGACAGGGGGCGTCACTCTATTTACTGTTTGCGTTATAACAATTGAAGTGTAATCATTAATAATTATATTTATACATATACTAATATGAATAATATGTTTGAAATAAATTTCATATAGAATGTTTAATGCCATTATTAACATATTATATACAACACAGAACGTGTTTAAATAGCAAGTATTTCAGGACAGCAACAATTTGGTTGATGCATGTTATGAAAGTCGAAACACGTGACGTATGACTATTTTGCTGTTGTTATTGTTGTTGTTGTTTATGTCGTCTATGCTTAACAAAGTCATGTCATTTTCTATCTTTATTTATGTGTCGAAATACTTGCAAATTTGATAGCATAGCGACTGTAAACCTTATTACGTCGGTGGTTTCTTAACATTTATTAACGATTTCACTAATATTGTAATTTTAACCTGCATTGTACCTGTTTAACAAATATGTAGTATATATTCTATACATGAAACATATCCATTGTTTGTTATTTATGTCAACCTTCAATTATATGTTTGCACTCTATTTTATTATTTTTGGATTAACTCTAATAAGCAACACGTGATAAACTTGAAAATTTGTTTGAAAACGAACACGAATAGTTACCCTTTTATTCAGCATAAAACAATACCTTATTGGAAATTTAAAAACAAATAAAACAAATATATTTTCGTGTAAAACTGCGATATCAGCTAGTGTACATACTGTTAAACCGGATGTGGTTTCTTCATTCTCTTACGCCAGGATGAAATTTTCTGGTTTATCCAATTACGTTATCAATATCAAAGACGTCTGAAAATCCACTGACAACAAGAACCGATCATGGGTATGCGGTTAAAATGGATATATAGTTGAGATATCAGAGGAATCGGTTGATATTGTGGAACTGCGTGTGTTCAATGGAAACGAATGCGATAGAGATCGTGGATATACGGTTGAGATCGTTTGAAGAACGTGATTGAGATAGCTGTATGCTGTTGATATCATGGGTATACTGCAATTGAGATAACTGCTATGCTGTTGAGACAATGCATATGTGATTGAGATCATTGCGTTAAAATCAGGGATATACGACTGAGACAGAGCCAATTAAGAAGTTAAACATCATTAAAGTTATGCAAACCTAGAACTAATTAATTTGTACGGCTATGTCATTTGCCCATCGTACCATTGACACTTGGTCTACCTATGAATTTGGTCAGTGTGAAGAATGTGGTAACTTCAATTCACAACAGGACTGGTCGAGTTAAGGGTAGGTTATGGAAGGAGAGAAGATGACTGATATTATAGTTCAAAGACCCTCATTATTATACATTCAATTAGTAATAATAGCCTGACTGTGATGTTGAAGGGGGTGGTAAGTCACAAGAGCGTAATGGGTTACCAATCAGACAAAAGGTAGTAAAGAGTGAGACAATGATATGATGTTGAAGTATGCATACTACAGTAAAACATTGAGACTTATGGTTGAATGTTATATGTATTGATTGTCTCCCTTTAATCATTATTTCTATAGATATTTCAATAGAATTTGCTCGTCAGAACCTTGTTTTCTATGGAAAATTTTCTCCAAACAGATTGCATCTTGTTAACATATTATGTCTTGTCTTTATGTTGGCAAATATAAGCGACCATGATATATTTGCTTCTTGGATATCAGTATTTATTCCACAATGTGTTGATATAGGCTAACACAGTAAACAACATTACCGACATAACGAAATAAATTGATGTATTACCCAGAACTTGCCGTTTATGCCAGAAAACCTGTGGCAAGAAATTATAAGGAATGTGGACTCGGGTTTGCAAGCACTATTAGGAATTTAAGGGAAACACCGCATTTTATATGGATTCTCACTCAGCACTCTTTCTTGTAATCGTGTATCGCATATTCCAAATACGAAACAAAATATGAATGTATCATTGCACATAATTTCGCGACTATTTCGATTAAGGGACATAACTGTTGTAAACGGCTTAAAGACACCATGACAAAAAAGTAAATGTATTTACTTCGGCAAATAGCTTTACAACTAGTGTTATATATTTGTACATCCGATTCAAAACCGACACAAATAAAGTTAATTCCATCATTAGTAAATACCAATTTGTAAGTCTCAAGATCATTCTTAAAAACACATATATATATAAAAAAAATGTGTTATGTACAAAACCAAAACAAAACCAAACAAATGTAAATATTATCTGAATTTTCATAATTATACGTCTAGGATAATAGGTTAATACGTAAATAGATACGTTAATATGAACAGGTTTACACTGTCGGGTGTCCTTTAAAGTAATGAATAACGCATGCGTTTTAAAACGACTTAAATGCGCGTGTGGCTATATTTATCAATTTAGGTGTATATTTATTTTTGATACACAACTGTTCAGTTAAAACAATATATCATTTTTTTGTAATCTAAGCAGTTATTAAAGATTAGAATAATTATGCGGGTTTTTTTAATAAAAACAGATATATATTTAAATGAATAATCGATGAAAAAGTATACAAACTTAACTGTTAATTACTGTCTTGGAATATAAACTAAAGGATATTGTTTCATTGGTATTGATATATTCGAATATTGGTGTGCAAAAACGTTTCATATCGCGTAATTATAATAGGAATAGAATGATAATTTCATATAAAATGTCATAGACAAGAACAATAGGTTGTTTTTATTTAAATCAATAAAACACTGTAAATAACAATTTACCTGGCAACAAACGAAACAAAGGATCAATAAAAATGATGATACGTAAACCTAGGACTATTCGATTTCTACGATATCAATATTTCTTGGAAGAGAATGGATTTTAAAAAAAGAAAATAAATATCACAAAAATGCCCTTAAATACGCAACAATGAGTCTCCGCTCATTCTTTTTATAATATATAAGTATAACATAAGCACATTGTAAAATCTTACCTAGATCAAAGACAATAACCTTCGGTTTCGGTTGCTCTCTTAAAACTTCTTCTATTTCTTCTAACTCCGTGTCTGACGTAATTGATGGATCTTCTGACGTAACGGAGCGGCATTCTGACGTAGCGGAAGTGTCACCTGCGTCTGAGTTTCTGTCATACAGATCAGGAAGAATGTCGCGTTCTTCTTCTTCGTCAAGAATGTTGCGTTCTTCTTCTTGATCAAGAATGTCGTGTTCTTCTTCGTCAAGAACGTCGCGCTGACAACCATTAACATTGTCGCGTTCATCGTCAGAGTTGGAAAGGGACGACGACATTTTAACTTATTTACGAAATATTTAATCAGCACCAATCACAAGACGGTCCTATATTTGAAATCCTTTAAACAAAACAGTTTTTTTTCCCGCTAAAGTCAACTACGCGTTCGTCAAATACCAGACAATAAATGAATGAACACAACCTGAATGAAATCCCGTCT
>CM055900.1:71277525-71335025 GCA_029582155.1 Panopea generosa
TAGTCTATTATCCCTACTATTACTACTACTCTTACTACTACTAAAAGTACTGTCACCACTAATAATAATACGTAAAATTATGATAGTTATTTGTGAAATTATCGCAACGAATTGAATAACGCTAGTCAAAACATTCGTTTCGTAGACCTATTGAAGTTGAGATGTTGAAACTATACAAACACGGCCATTGTCTTAATGTTGCATTAGTCTTAATACCGCATTGTGTAACATACTAAATAGAAATATTGTAAACAGGTTTGAGTAACAGTATTGATCCGGCATATAGAGTACTGCCATAGGAAAACGTACTTAGAAGACACTTGTGTAGATCCGTCCAAATATAGATAATCCATATGAAAAACCCGGTGTCATACTACCGGGGCGGGTGGATATATTTCACTATCTTGATTGTGTTACAGACGTGTTATTCATACATTTTACCAGCGCAGAATATATATATATATATATATATATATATATATATATATATATATATATATATATATATATATATATATATATATGGTCAGATATTTATACATGTTGGACCTATACTTGAAGTATAGTTTATTTGGTGGCATTAGGTTTTATTTGAAGTATGCTGGCGGATTAACGCTATAATGTGCTCGATTTTTCTGAACTGTTTGTATCACAAACCATGCATGAATTAACGACAACTGCAAAATGGACTATACTGATACATATATGGGTGATATTACGGGCACATACATGTACGTGCGCCGAGATCCCATTTAAAGCATATAAGTACGAACAAAGTGCACATTGATATAGTTGTAATTTGTTGGGTAAAATACTAAGATTATATGGGTAAATCATATGTTTTTTGTTACTTAATATATTTTGTGAAACAGATACGTCTATATACTAAACATTTTATACTTTTTTCAAATTTAACATTTATATTGCTTATTTCTGTCATATGCAAAAATATTGTCAATTGTATGTATAATGTTGAAAAACTGTAAAGTTTAAGTCAATAAAATATGTTTATCTCTATGTATGTTAAGGGGTGTATTTTTTAACGGCTTGGATTTGAAACGAAAAGACAGAAACGCGAACTTGTGTCTTGCATGAATTACGCACACTTCCGTAGGGTAGAGAAAGCGTAAAATACGCACACTTCCGTAGGGTAGATAAATAATGAATGTGATCAGAACAACTGTCCTTTCGCGAGTAACTGAGAAACTTTCTCACGTAACGTTTTTGAAGCTAACGGTACTCGAACCTACGACCTTAGCAGTGAAAGATAAGCGATCTAATGGCGGCACCTTAGACCACCCAGCCACGGAGGATCCTTTTTGTGTAATGCTGGGTATGTATGCATATATTACTTCTGTCGCGGTTATATGCTGTCCGCCTCCCGGAATCGGAAACACTTGAAAAATGAAGTTAATAAGCTATAGAACGGAGTCACTGTAATAATTGCTTTACAATAAGAATGACACAAATACATGACTACAAGGACCAAAAACATGTTTCCTCCTTCTATAACAAGATTTAGTATATTACTCGTCAAATCTTATTGTTCGAAAGGTTTTTACAACGTATTCATCGTTTATATTGTGTTTGTGCATACGCACCATGGCAGTATGTGTACGTGTGTTTCAATGTGGTGACCAACAACTTAGTTATTTTATTGTTCTTTGATGTCTCGCTACACATGTAGCTTCAGCTGATATATGCCTGATATGCGGAAAAATACTTTATAATCTTTTCTATGTGAAAAATGCATTAGAATTTATTATATTACATTTCAAGCAATAAAAAATAATTTCAACTGTGTAGTGAGATACTGAGTGCTTGTATTTATTCATATAATTTGAAAACACAACATTGGCATAACAAAGGTTTTGATTACCAAAACGGTTTAGATACATCTATATATGCATACATCCTTAGTAAAAGTATAGGTTAACACAAATGGGATACAAATTGTACTGTTATAACACCTATCTTTGGTTTACAGATTGGATGGATATTTGCAACAACAGCATTTCCATGGTTCAAGAACAGATATACGCAGCCGACATCAAAATGAACGTTACAAGCAGCATTGAAGCACGGGGAAGCTGCAATCTTACCCTGGAGAGTAGAGTCGACATGCCGTACCTGAACTTGGACTTTTATACATTATCTCTTCTTAGTTGCTTAGAAACACAACTGCATATATCGACGGGCTCTCAATTAGATACCCTGACTCCATATCCAGGTGAGTGCTGCCCGCAGTGTTAGGATATCCCATTAATGACAAAAGATGACAATGTTTTCTCGCAAAACAGCAAAAAAATGAGATGTATATATAGTCAGCCCAGAACTCAAACCTAAGACTCCCCATGTTTTTTTTTTGTAGTAGTCAGATTGCTGATAATTATACTGAAAATAGTGATTGTGGTTTATATCATATATTACAGCGAGATTCGAGCACGTTGATTGGTCAGTTGCTTCATGGCGTCTATTTGAAAAGCGTTAAATGGTGTTTACCTGCTTTGGGATTGAACAAACCTGATCCGGGAGATATCAGGTTTTTGGCTAGAAAAGTGCGAGAGAGCTGGTCCGACCTACATGATTAATTGTCATCTTCAGTCTGCTTTAAGATTAATCTAACGTGTGACTGCAGTACTGGCAGACAGATATATTTAGTTTAAACATAATTATTTTCTTTCATTGTGAAACACGTTCTACAGCTAACATGCAGCTTCAAGTCTTCCAGACAGAACCAGTACTAAGCATATGCGGGAAAAGAATCTTGCTAAATGACACCACACATAGTCGTGGCCGAGGATCGAACCCACGACCAACCGATCATGGGTTCGTGGCTCTACTACTGAACCACGCGCTTCACATATATGTAATAGTTGTTATTGTCCGTACTATTCGTTTTCTTCTTCTTCTTTTATACGTTAATTTCGTACATTCTGCCTGTTGTAATTTGGAAATAACAACAAAAACCAAGCCCGTCCTCGCACTTTCGGATTTCAAAGAACATTATTTAAAATGTTTTTTCACGAAATTACTGCTTGGATAATATTACAATATGAATAATTAAGTAAAGATGTATTGAACAAATTAAATAAACGTTTAATCAATGGAGGTCGATACTCCGAAATTCACACAAAACTCGACATATCATGGAAAACGACTATTATGTTGATTGTCATACATACATTAATATTCACTGAAAATGTCTTTAACTCATATGATTTCATTTTAAATATAATATTTTATTTTTATCCCAGCAGAAACTGTTACTACAGACCAAATTGGTCACGTTCGTACATAAAAAAATGATTATTGTTCAGCGTGCAAAATTGAGTAAAAATTAGTTTGGATAATGGAAAACACTATTTATTGAGAAAAATATAGATTTCGCATTGACAGCCATCCCAGTTGTAAATAAAATATCTTATTTATCAAAATAGGCTGAATACCTTATGTAATGGCACAAAAATTGCTTAAATGGGCAAATTAAGTTGCATACATATCGTTTTATTCAAAATATTATATTAAAATTTCATTTAATATGTGCCAAATGTTCAGAAATTCAGTAATTTTGGTAACACTAAACTTGCATTGATTTAGCCCCTTCAATGTTGGTAGCATTTGCTTTACAATAGTGATTTTCTCGACCGATTTTCAAAAGTAAAACGTGTCTATTTATCGCTAATACAATTAATAGACGATTTATATAATATGTTTAATATAAACACGCACAAAAAATTAAGTTGATGTTATTTGGATTTCAAATGTACGATTTTTCAAGTCAGAGTCTAATTGATGAATTTAGGTCATGAACAATAAAATTTCTTTAAGCAATTTTATTGTTGAATTCCCACTTCAGAACTATCTCTGCTGTGTGGCCAATCAGCAGAGCGTTATAGGAAAACGTCACTTACGTCCACAGACAAATACCTACAGTTACGGTTCAAATGGAGCATTGGTGTGGCAAGTAGGACGCCAAACTTTAGATTACTTGTCAACTCTTACAAAGAAGGTATGTACACTTCATTAATGAATATCATGCAATATGACATAACAGACATTGCGCCGGTGTAAATGGAGCATCGGTGTGGCAAGTAGGACTCCAAACATCAGATAACTGCCAACTCTTACGAACAAGGTATTGACACTTCATTAATGAATATCATTCGATATAAAACAACAGTCAGTGCGCCAATATCTGTATTATACAGCTGTTGTACTCAAACTGTTTAGTCTCGGTATATTTTAGCTTGATTGCGAAGAAAGCTCAAAGCCCATATGACCGTGTTTCAATACAATTTTCTACACATTTCAGGTTATATATGGCATATCAAGTTTTATTGGTGGCGGAAGACCTCAGAATGAATCTGAGTAGAACCACCGTCCTTCCGCAACTAAATGGCAAATTTCTCACACAATGGGTATGGAGCGAAATGGTGTCGAACCTACGTCCTTAACGGCGATAGGTAAGTGGTATCAAGACGGCGCCTTAGAGCAATCAGCCACGGAAAACCCTTAAAAGCCTATATGAGGAAATACATTGATGACAATATGCCAAATGTTGAACATATTACGAAAATCACACATTTTTTAACTCACCTGGTATGTTAATTATTACTTTTATGTCGAATATCGTTCATTTCACATGGAAAGGTTCTTATTTTTCAATAAAAAGATAGATTATGATATGATTTGATAAGAAGTATCATCACATGGTGCATTTCCTTTATCCAAGCTCAACTCGATACCTCTCAATACAACTCTCAGTGTTGGCTACTCGTATACCCAGGAAACCTCGAGGGAGGTTCATATAGACTTTGAGCTTTCTTCGAAATCGACATAATGTATATTGAGCTTAGATATATAAACCTCGTTTGTATGGCTTCCATGGCAATGTACGCACAGTGAGCTGATACAGAATGGTTTTTTTGTCCAAAAATTCCGCTCATGTACTTTTATCGTTAAATCAGGGGCATCAACTCAATTAAGGGCTTTTTGATCGTGTTTTAAAAGTTACCCGCCTTTATTGCCATTTATGGATCTATAATGCATTCCCTAGCTATGCGTCTAGGGACAACGCAGTCATACGTGTTTATGATTTATGGTCGGTAATAAACAAAGTCTATCTTTTAATTTTATCTGGTTTTGACTTTCCTCGTTTCGGAAGAAGCAGAATACTGAGAACTGAAATGTAATTCTTCTGACCAAGAAGATAAATCTCACGTTATATGTATATGATATTAGAAATACTATACAAGACGATGCTATTTAAAATACTTTTTATGTATAAGTTTATTGAACTAATGAAATAGTAATGTACAAATAGAACTACTTTGATCGATCAAGCTTAATACAGTCATTTAAAACGCTGTAAAAGACATAATTGATATTTTAAACAATAACGCTACATAATATTGGCAGTGACTTAATACACATTTATATCTAATATTGGTCCATTTTCTGTAAAGGATATGATAAAACCAAACTATATCATATACTATCAGTGGTATCGATGTATGATTTGTAAGTTTGGTTTTATCAAAGTGACTTTATAAGTGCATGTATGTATATATGACTGTTCGCAGAGTAAATTGATATCGATGGGTTAATTAGTATTGGGGAACTTCAATATGTTTTATGATGTTACACAAAGATAATAAAATATGTTACAATTGAGGCGTTCGTTGATAGAGGTATATATATTATTTTATTTTACGTGTTATTTACATGTATTTAAAGTTTTACGAATAACAAAATAATGTAAAGATAAATATATCCATATTTTAAATCAGAACACGTTTAAAACGGCAAAAAACAAAACAAATAAAATTCATAAAATGAAATAATTTTATGTATTTACATGTACGAAATAAAACTGCAGGTACATGTAAATGTAATACTATAAATATAAACATATTTTGCCACCTTGCTACTTAAAGTTGGTTGATTGGTTGGATCTGGGTTATAATGTTTACTTAGTATGGAAAATAATGTCGATCAATAGAATCGATGTCCCAGGTTCATCAGCGCGAGACGTGTTTCTCTTTCAAGTAAGTATTTTAAAACAAACATATATAGAAATGTGATTGAGATTTCTTTTATAAAATCAAGGATCTCCAAATAAGTTGACACGTCCTCTCCAATCATGCTGTTTGCATATGGCATTTTAATCATAACTCGTAACACAAAAGCGGCGACTAATCCTTACTAAGGATTACCCCATGATGCAATGCGTATTAACCAGCGTGTGTTTGCAAATAGCAGTAACTAAAGTGATCGAAATATTCGAATTTTAAAAAAAACGAAAATTCGAAATATTACTGATTTATTTTTTTACTTTCTCAATTTGGCTTCCAACGAAATTAAGTCCCATTGTATATGTCATTGAACCAAAACCAAAGAAACTTAATCCCAACGACAATAATTATTTATAATTTAACAAGTTTACAAGGACTTCTCTACAATATGGTATGCGGAATTATTATTAAAAAATGTTTAATAATATATATAAAACTGACAGAAGTGTTTTTATTAAGACTATTTATCAGGAAAAAATTGGGAATTAAGTACTGGTTACAAATTGTTGATATGATAAACGATTTATCTCAAGAAAACAAAATTTGCATACTTATGCAATGTAAAAAAGCTTGCATTGTTAAAATATATCTTTGTGATTTTTTCCGCCTTGTAAAACACATGGAGTGATTTTGTCCTCATGCTCGAAATAGAGAGTGGTGGTTTTTGTCATGTTTGTTTTTTTACCTGTATTCTTATCAAAATGTTATTACCATATGTCGTTACATGTCTCATTTATTAATTGACGTCAAATTTAAACATGGCTTCTTTCTTGAAACTGACGTCAAGGATAATAAATCGATGTCGTTACGCGAAAGTCTGCATTATCTGAAGAAACTTTTTTTCCCGAAATATTTATCTATTTTATATACGTATTTGTTGGTTTATTTTTTATCATATTAACTGTTATTTATGCCTCATAGAAGTTACAGCAATAAAACCACAATTACCGTTTTTAAGTCCTAGTACTTTATTTAAATACATAAAATGACAATGATTAAATTCTAAAATCTATCATTCATAAGTTTTAAGCAATTCTGTTTGCATGTAATATATCCAATAAAATTTCTTTAAATTGATTGATAACTTCATGAAAAGAAAAGAAGTAAAGCTAATACATGTCCCTCCTAATCTCTCCGGGTGGTGTTATAAAAATGCCATGCTAGAAAATTTATGGTACATAGCCCGGTCATTTTCGTAAAATACCGATCAGTGCCGATTCATCAGTAGAAATTGGTAATTTAAACTTAAGAGTGTTTCTAAAAAAAAGTGTAAAAAGGACTAAAGAGATATCAAAATAATGTGTTTGAAAGACGGTGTTTGTGATAAAATATCCAGTTTCTTTTGAGTGATTGTCTTAAGTGTTATAAAGGACCAGAAATTGATTTATTTAAAA
The DNA here is from genome assembly GCA_029582155.1 of Panopea generosa. Classification (NCBI taxonomy): domain Eukaryota; kingdom Metazoa; phylum Mollusca; class Bivalvia; order Adapedonta; family Hiatellidae; genus Panopea; species Panopea generosa. The sequence continues at coordinate 71,284,997 of CM055900.1, forward strand.
TTATGAAAAAATAACCAACTTGTAGGGGTCATTTTAAACAACATTTTATGATAAGTACAAATTTGATCTTTTTAATGATTATAGATTTAGTAAAACTAAACTAAAGTCGCCCTTCTTTGTTTATAATCAAATCATATTTTATAATCAGATTTCACGCGACACTGATATCGAAAGTGGGTATGGTTTAGCAAGGTTGACGTCAATATAGCCGTTTAACAAATTAAAGAAATAGAAAATAACTCACTGAAATTCTATAATAAATATATTACTGGATTTTCCAACCGAACTTAAAGTTACATGCATATGTACATGCATATGAGCGCGACAGCTTCGATACAGAAACATATACAGTAGAACTTCGTTGACTCGAACACGGATGGCTCCAACACCACATATAGCTCGAACTACGTATCTGGTACTGGTCGATTCCATTTCCGATGCCTATACACATGTGGTATGATGTTGAACAATACTTGACTCGGACAACCCTTCACTCGAATTCTACATTCTACTGTACATGAATATTGAGCATTTCACATAGTTTTGCAAAATGGATACAGTAGGCAGTTTCGCCATACATTTACTGAATTACTGACCTTTTGTTTGAATTTATATGTTGACAGTTTCTTTTATTTCGATAAGGACTGCTAACGTTTATATAAAATGTTCCAAAATTTCAATGTTCAATGAAACTTCAACTGTGTACATAAATTTCACATTTGTTTATTATTTTCAAAGGTGGCTCGTGTGTAAGTTTTGGTGAATTTTCTTGTGACAATGGAAGATGCATCAATAATTCGTTGACGTGTCAGAATCATAATCCATGTGGGGACCAGTCGGATTGCAATACTGGAGGAAAGACATCGGAGGAGGAAAACACATTCAAATGGTGGTTCGTTCCACTCACCATTGGAACCATAATTTGTTTTTGGTCATGCATTAAAGGCATTCAAGAGGGATGCTGCAAGTTACTTGATAAATGTTGTGAGTGCTTAAGGTCGATATTTAGACATATACACTCCTGCTGCAGTGGTTTTGTGTCTACACGTGCTCGTTGCGACAACATTTATTGTTTTGACCGTTGCTCCGGCTTACCGGAAGTCTGTACCAATAGAACAATCTGTGGCTGTGTATGTACTATACAGGTATGCCGAATTTAATTTTTTTCCAAAAGTGTAAACCTTGTTTAATCAAATAATTTAAACTTACATTTATTTATTTTGCTTCGATTGTGAAACAAGTTCTTACAACTTCGGCAAATCACGCTCGAAGTCTTCTTGGTTAGAACCAGTACTAAGCATATGCGGAAAAGTGTCTTGCTCAAGGACACCACACATAGCCGTGGGGGAGGATCGAATCCACGACCCTTCGATCATGGGTTCGGTGCTCTACCACTGGACAACGCGCTCCACCATTAAATACTTAATATCAGCATTATTAAAGCATGAAATGGAAGATATGTCTGGATGTATCTGTAACTGTTTGGCAGAACTGTGGACGCAATTATTGGATTGACAATATATTACCAATTATGCTTAGCCGGAGTTCAAGCCATAGCCCTCCTTATGTCGTCGTGATCAAGTTTTGCGGTGCCAATCACCATCAAAATGATCATCCGCGACAGGGACTGTTTTTATTCCTTGAATTTCATGTATTTAATTTAAACAAGCAAAAACAAATCAGACAATCAGAATATACTGTTGACATTGTATTATGTCAGTTTAAAAACAAAATTTTGCATAAAATAACTCAAACACTTCATTAATATCGTTCAAATTATAGAGACTTATGGATATTTATTAAAGACCATCTATCAGTACTGTAAGTACTTTGATTTTATTTGAATATAATTAAACGTCATCTTCAATACCTTATATATTAGGTCTTTTTTTCTTTCCTTTGCCTCATAACGTCAAAAGTCTTTAATAATTTAGATTTTATATCAATTGCAAACCTCAAAAAAATGTTCAAATTTTATCAAAATTTATTCTTGAAGCTAAAATAAAAGACCACTCTTTGTGGTTATGCGATCAATTAAAAATAAACACCTTTGACTAGCGAAATATTTAAATTAGATAAAACTCGCGATTAATAGCAAAAATAAAGTTTCCGCTATTAATAAATGTTTTACTGTATATAGGTTAAAAACGAGGTTAAATGCCGAATGTAAATATTTATCCATAATCTTTAAAATAACTTAAATAATTAAATTTCAGTATTCAACAAAGACCATCGATAACCATACGACTATTCTTATCAAAATGGTTCAATACTGTCGTAGAGAAAATCCACATGGTTGATCAGCATATGTCGTGTAGTTGTTTCATATACGTCGTATTACTATCAAAATTACAATGGTGACCTAAATAAGACCATTTACAATTCAAAAATAAAATTCCCTATATACTACTGACGTAATTGGTAACACAGTCGCAGAAATCACAATAAGATATGTTGTAGTCAATTAAATTGAACTACTATACCGAACAGAACAGCCAACCCGCCCAATTCACATTTCCAATATCTTCATCAAAATACGGAGCAGCGGTATTAAAGTTTATATATGACATTAACAGATATGTATGTGTGTTAACACTGCCTAAATATTTTTTCTTACTCAAATCCAAATTTTAAAGAAATTGCGTTGGTGGTTTTTAAGAAAATATGTAAAATGTCAGGTACATAAATACCAGGCTGCCGGTTAGCTTTTCCGTTCAGTATATATTGATCATATACATGCTATCAATGTATTCTTTAACAGGAACTTTTAATCAATTTCAGGCACCACAAACTACTGAAGAAACGGTCATCACAGCTAGAAGTGCAAGTAATACAGCAAACACAAGTGTGCTAGAAAACACAAGTAGTGCCGAAGATCCACCTCCGCCATACTTCATAGATGCTACTGCACCACCATTATTTGATGATAATGCAGATGGAAGACCTCCTGATTACACGAATTGTGTTGCTGGAGCAATGCCTCAAGATATTGCCGAACCGCCCCCACATTACGATGATTTTATGGCAAATAAAAGTTTGTACAGAACTGAAGAAAGTAGTTAATATTTAGCACGTTTATAAGCAACACTTATAAGAAATTGTCATTACATCAAGGGTGGCATTCGCCAACTATTCTTAAGAATGTTCTTAGACTTGAATGGATAAAAAAAACACATTTAGAGACCATTGTTTGAGACCAAGATTAGCAAGCATATATGGACACATTATATATAGTCAAACATACTCTCACAATAATTGTATCTGTCATAGTAAACTGGATAACTTATGTCAAAAATTGGATTTTCAAGCTTAAGTCTATGACTATTCTCATGAATTGTTGTTGAATACGACCCCTAATTAGTATTTTTTGTTGCAATATAAATTACTATTTTAATGAATTGTGACACTGTACAAACCAAACTTGCTGAAGTCGCATCTAAAATGTACAAACGAAGATTATTGGCATCGTAATACATTATAGAGTGTTCATTTACATTTTTATTCATTTTTCTTTATTTTTAATTTTCATAATGCCATAAATATAATTATATTCGGTATGTTATGTGTAAAACGTGCGTGTGTGTGTTTTTGTTTAGTTGTGTGTATTTTTGCTTCTGTGTGCGTGAACACGTATGTGCATATGCCTATACATGCGTGCATGCGTACGTCTGTATCCATGTTTTTACAACAATAATTATGATTTATTTTATTACATTGTTGAATTATTGTTATTATGTATGTTATGCCAACAATATATTTCTGAAGTTTTAAGTGTCTCATAGATCGAACAGACGGCCAGACATAAGAGATTACAGCAACATTATTCGTTCAACATTTGGAGACTTATGTATTGTTTTCAATATTACAAAATATTGTTTTTTAGGTTATCAACACGGTGTCAAAAATCATTTGAAAGTAGCGAACAAATACTGAGTATTTTGAACGTAAGTGTACCGAGATGAGTATATAATGACATTATGAATTAACAACAACACGAAACGAATCAATACAGATCTTAAATACAAATTCTATTATTGAAAACATTTGAATCTCATTCCTCCAACGTTATTTTTGATTTTTAAGCATATCTAAATAATTCAAGTAACTGCAGCAGCAGACACAATTCAACTACACATACTGGCTTAAGTGCACCTGTATATTTCTCATAGACTTACATTATATCATTAGTACTTGTAGCCTTCTTTTAAAACATCCGTTCATGAAAACGACATACCTTGCTTTTAGGTAAAAAAACGACAAAAGGCAGATAAACAGTATCATTTTCTACTTCTTTCGGTTCTCAGAGTTCCTGACCCCTTGTCAAGGGAGATAATTAAATTCATATATATATATTTATGGAGATAATTATTTGTGAATAACCAGACATAAATGTACAGACCAGACGCAAACCATAGATACAATATCAGGGCCTCTGCCAAACCAATAAAATGGTTTTAAATGCAACACATCTGGACAATAATCAGGTTGAAAACGATCTATCTATTTAATATATTGCCTGAAAAGTTGAAAAAATAAGTCAAGTGTTCTCAAGTGTGAGATCTACATTGCCGTATAATAATTTAACGGTATTTAAGGGATTGAACGTATTTGTAAATAATTGCTGCGTTCGATTCTAAAACAACAATGATTATCTCTTCAGTGGTTAACATACAGGTCGGCGTTTAAATGATTACAGTGTGGATTCGTGGGTTCAGTCCTCTTCTACAGCTATGTGTAGTGGCCTTGAGCAAGACATCGTTTCGGCACATGCTTTGTACTAGTTATACCAAGGAAGACTTCGAGCGTGATTTGACTAAGTTGTAAGAATTTGTTTCACAATCGGAGTAAAATAAATACGTTTAAATCTAATTACTGCAATTATATCTTAAGCGAGTGTGTTGAATTGTTAAGTATCGTTCACCAAATAAAAACAATTTTGGTACTATTGGATGTCAAAAAAGATCTTCAAGTTTATTTTTTTAAAGATGGAAGAGATGTACACTCTCGAATATTATAATTTTAGTAATGAGGGAATAACATACCTTGAGTCTAATGTAACAAAGTGAGAATAGTTTCTAAATTTCTACGGATTTGACTCGGAGATAGTAAAAGGGAAATGTTTTTCCAAATAGCTTGGCTTTAGTTAACTATGTTTCGCGGAAAAAAACATTCAATGTTTTGATATAACAATCATTGTATTCTAGACTCAAATGAAAATGCCTTCTGACGATTGTCATCCTTACTTTCAGCATGACTGAATCTAACTTTCAAATATTTCACCAATTTTAATTTCAATAGTTCTCTTGATGAAACGAACTGAATAAACCAATATATATATATATATAAACGACACAAACATGATAAATTTACATATTATTGTGATGATTTGCCAACCAGAAATATGATTTATACCCAACACATGCCTACAGACATTTGCAGCCAATCAGAGTCCTCATCTCATTAAAGTACCTGACCATAAGGCGAGGTAACTTGATTTGTTTTGAAAGAAAACAATTGGGGGTCGATAAAAACATAACTATACAAAATACAAGTGCAAAACATTGTATACAATATGATTACAGTAAAGTTCTCTTTGGAATTTAGTACTTAGGTTTATGTTGAAAATGACGACAAGAAACTGATATAGCGTACGTACACTGAACCACATCGTAATAACACATTAATTAAGAACAGTATTATTGGACCACTGTAAGAGATATTTACATTTTTAGAATACTAGTATATAATAATGATCATATTGACAAACTCATTAATGAAAAACATTTACACATATATTCTAAAACTAAATGTCGCTTGCAATAGTTTGATATTGTGGCTCTTAAATTCACCCTGCGTTTCTTTATGCTTCCAGCCTATATTCTAATATTAATTGTTTACGTTGTATGTACAAGAAAGTTCAATCTCAATGAATGCCAAGCGCCAAACAATGTTTTACCTATAAATAAAACTTGACAGTTTTCAGACATCAATCAACCACTAAATAATAGTAGGTCTATGTTTTATAGATTCAAATTTACTGTTTAGAATCTTTATTGATCAGCTTGCAAAGCATTTTATGGTTTTCCATTCTTATTTATTGGAAAGCGAAGCTTGTAGTGCTTGAGATGTGCATGCGCCAATAATAACAACACGTAAAATACATATCAAATTGGTTAAGATGTTTCAGACAAAATGATTGCAGTTTTATGTGAAAACGCAAATAATGCATATATTGATTATATATATAATATGTTTTTTGTTGTAGTTTATATAACACGTAATGTATTTTCGGTTACATATATATACATTCTGAATTAATAATATGCATTGAACAATTAAATTTTACGCCTACCATTTTTACAGTATTTCATGCCGAAAGAAAATATTGATACATGTATACTCATATTTAAGGTCTCACTTCACAGTTGAATTTTGTTCTTTGTTCTCTATAAAATAAGGTCTAGGTTTTCAATGGTAAAAAAGGAATAACTCATAGAATTATTTTAAAGTGTTTTTTTTTTCATAGCAGGAATGAATACCCACATAAAATGCACAATAACTGGTAGGTTGTCCACTTTGACTTTTTTAAAAAGGGTGCAGTGAAACTCGAGCTTTTTTGAAAAAAGATGTCCTCAAATGCTCATAAATACATGCATATGCTGAAATCCTATAAAAGTCATTTTTTAACATCAGTGATGTCTTATTGCAGTATATGCTATGCCAACTTTTGCACTACTCATCTGCAGCAAGAAATCACAACCACTATGAACCATTTTGATAATATTGCATAACCAAAGTACATAGGCCTTTTTTTAAGCGTAAGAATCTTGCTACCGTGGCAAAAAGGGGCGTAACTGTGTAGTGAAACGTAAATAAGGACAATGACAGAGAAGTGTCCGTACTAGAATCCGGATATGATTGTTTATAGGTGCAATGAAAGGTATGCTTTATTTCAAGGATAACTAAGGCTATATCTTCCAAACCTTTAATGGAATCACCATCTGATGTTTAGAGGTAATAAAATGAATAATCCGTAACGAGTAAAGAATGAAAATGAATTATATGTTTATGTTTTGACTATGACGTCACTTCCAAAGAGACTGTAAGCTCAACGAACTCACATATCTGATATTTATAGTAGTTGAATTGTTATACAACTATAAACAATACTTACTTGTAAAAGAGTAATTATTGATGCTGTGTACGTCATTTCCAGAACATGTATGTATATTTCACCAAACATCAATTTTCTTTTTATTTCACACCAAACAGGAACACCGTCTGCACCTGGGCCTGTGTCTGGTTTTGTCTGATGTATGGAATGTTTTGCACATATAGAATCTTACCGACAGGCACATTCTCTTAAATAACATACTATCAAAAATGCCAGTGTTGAGATTTCCATCTATTCCGATATTGAAGTATTTGGATATACTGCTGTAACAATATTATAGTGATTATATCGTTTATTTTAGAGGTCAGTAATTATATCGTTTATTTTAGAGGTAAGTGATTAAATCAATAAATAAATGTCATATAAGTCAGAGGTAATGTGATTTTTCGCAATTGTCACAGGTATACGACTTTCTTAAACGTCAGCGTTAGCTGATTTCTTTAGGGATTAGCATTATATTATTGTCTCTGTATGTGCGTGTACGGTATTTCAGTTACTGTGTGAGGTAAGTGATTTAAAAAAACAATGTCGACAATGTCGAAGATGATGTAATATTCCATCGACAGCGTTTGTCATTAGATCTAAATTTTCTATTCGTTTTTGTATTCTGCAATGGCATGATGGAGGCCGTTTTGCTACCCGTTATTTGTATTAGAAGCCATGACTTGACTTGATTTATTTTAGGATTGATATATCTTTGATACATTTAAACAAACCATTGTCTAATTCAGTGTTTGTTTCTTTATTTAGTAAAAGAGTGATAACATATTCAAAACCCACACGTGGAAAGTATTTCTCAGAAAATTAAAGATAAAAAGAACTGGAGAGCTAATAAATCGTTCAACTAAATATGTAAATAAACAATTAATTAACCAATATATTGAGTTTCTAAATTATTCCATGGACTTTACTAGTTTAGACTGTGCTTTTTAGAAATTTATTAAGATATTGTTTTATTTATAATATATTTTAATTCCAATGCTCTATTTATTATATATTTAATACCATATATCATGTTTAAATGAAATAATTAATGAATATTATTATAACACGGGTACAGCTTGACACGTTAAACAAATAAACAACTCCACAATTCGTTATTTAATTAACTAAATAAAGGTAATGTATATTGTATAACCATAAAAAAAATCAGCAAACTGACAATTATTCAACTTTCATCTTATGTTCAATTTATCATGTCTAAAGAAAAAATGCGATAAAAATAGCCACTTATAAGCTTTAACAAAAATAAGACCTTGTCCTACTTCCTCAGTCAATACAATCGGTCCAATTTATAAAACTAGAACTTTTCCATTTTAAATAGAATGTCATGACCACCAACAGATGTTGACCTACGTTCTCAGCAATGAAATCGTTCCAGAAACGAGACAGTAGATCGATCTCTAAACCGATAGGAAGTTACGTTGACTTTTCTTCGCGAATATAACCTCAAACCTTTACATAGACAAAAATATCATTAGGCTTTTATAAACTGAATTAATGATTATAAAACATTCAATACAAATGGGTTTAGTGTGTTGTATATATTAGATACACCTGTTTATAAGCATATGTTTATTGGGGATAATAAAACAATGTTTAATTTTGAAAATCCAAAGTAAATATCCTCGTTAAAATTCTACAAACATAACCGAAACATTCTTTGAATAACTTTGATAAGCTATTTCCAGTATAAATGTTATATGTTAAAAATACGTAAGGGTGTATTATTTATTGTGCTGCTATATTTCTATAGTAACGTTATTTCTATATCTAGATATCTATATATATTTCACGCATTTTGGGGTACATGTATATTGACGTCACTATTGGTATCGTTATGGGCGTCACTATTAGTGACGTTATTTGTAACTTCTTTAAAGAATGGATTAGGTTACGCTCTTTTTCAATATTTCCACCCGATGGATCTGTATCAAGCCTGAAATACAAATAATAGATTAAAATAATTGTGACATATTATTTTATTTTTTTTTGTAATTTTCATTTGCATCGTGATTATCCTATTCAGTGGGATATAACTGCTCATTGTATTTTATCATTGATGAAGACAAATTAGGCCATAATATTGGAAATAGAGTGAAACCAAATTAATATGTTACTTTGGAGGATTAGATATTATAGTTACACTGTTTTAAAGAAGTTATCATATTTTTAACTAAAATCATGCACGAAATGAATTTAGTTGGGTTGAAATATCACAAGACCGTTATGTAAGTCCATACATAATAGCGCCTTGAAACGAATTTCGAACTTCTCCGTTTTTTTTGTTTGTTTCTCTGAGTGTAAATACTTCTTCACATTATCTTCAAATGCATTTACTGGGGGAATTTCGCGACTGTAACACTCTTGGTGCAGAGCTAGAAGATAATAGATTCTGTCAAGCAATAATACCATCACATGTTATTTCAGGTTTTGGGTGGTGTTGAATAATTATTGACAGAAGTAGTTTAAAATAAAAGATGAAAGAACATTGACATTGATAAAGCAGTGTTTGTTTTTATAAACTATATCGACAGGGAAGTAAGGCATACAATGTAAGAAATTCATTGCTGATTTGCAGTAGGCAAATGAAATTAAATGAAAGTGTTATGAGAATTCCAAGGAAACTTTTATCAGATATTCTGTATATAAATAATGTCACACAATCAACACCAGAAAATCAAATAAAAAGTCGTCTGCCAATTTTCAGGAAGGCAACACACTATTCATTTTCCGCTTCTTGTCCTTTACCTCTTGAGACACTTGTTTATTTGTTTCTTCATGTCACTATTAACCACAATGAAAAAGCTGGAAATTATATGCCTGTCTCACAATTCATAGCAGTTGATCGCTTAGTTAACTGTGACGTTATTCAAACTTTCAGCTGAAGCAACTGACCAATCAACGTGCTGAAGCGGAGCTTTCCAAACATTGCTATTTAACGGATACTATCGGGAAAGCTGGGCCCACACTATAAACTATAGTTTCAGTGTTACAATTGAGCATTCAGTTTTAACAGAACAATTTATGTTACAACACCAAAAAGGATATAATTATGTATGATGCCAATAAAATTAGCACCGATAATTTATTATAAATGTATACTATGTGTTATATTTATATGTGACTTTCTTTTTGCTATACCTTGCTGATTTTTTTAAAATAAATATTTAAAAGAAACACCAGAAAATCACTGTTTTTTGCTGTATTACCAGAGTTAACTTCTACCAATACAAACTGTTCTTTTACTATATAATTCCATTAACACTATAATATATTTGCAAATGACTTAATATTTGAACTATGCATGATAAAATATTTACTTTCTTTAAAATGTTGAAATGACATTTCTATGATGCTCCAAATGATGTCAGATCAACTTCTAATTTCACCTGTCTATGGAAGACTTAATGCTTTGGTTATTCACGTTTCAAAATAGAGACTTTTATTTAGCTTTCTTAAATAACATTTTACCATTGAACCACACGAGTATACATTTCAGGAAATATAGTGTGGTGTTTATACCTTTGTTTTAGAATATATACATGTGTAGTTTTTGAATATGTACGTAGTATTGTTTTTAGAATATGTACACAGCGTTGTTTTGAAATATATACACAGTATTAATTTAGAATATGCACATAGTATTGTTTTCGAATATGTAAATAGTATTGTTTTAGAATATGAACATAGTATTGTTTTTGGTATATATGTACAAAGTGATGTTTTGGAATATGTACACAATGTTATTTTAGAATATGCACACAGTAATGTTTTAAAATATGCATATTATTGTTATATTTTTATTTATTAATTTATTTTCATGGCATAATTACAATATAATACAAACATAGACAATCAAGTATAACAGTTATAATAATAGGTTGTACCCAGCCTAAACATGCTTATATACCACCCTCTTTTAATAACAAAATATTCATTTAAAGTGAAATTACAGCCAGTCGTAACACTGAGAGTAAAATCAGTATATGTGTTAATAAGAAATATTATATATATTATGATATATATTTAAGTAATATTTGACCTGTATTCAACAAAATTTGTATATTGTAAAGTGGTAGGATTTTTAAAGCATTTATAATATAGTGTCCTGTTTTAGAAATAATGTTTGGTTGGATAATAGTACTTTTATTTTTTCTGTTTCGCCAGAATCATTATATATTATATCAGTATATTAAAATTTATTGATAGTTATTTAACACCGTCGTACTCTATTATCTTCTAACGGAAGATAGAAGTTCAATAAAGTCTTTGCCACGTTTTATTTTTAGATTGCACTATCTTTATTTCACAGAAGATTTGTTTTATTTCTATCAGTTATCAGTTATTTGTCAAAACATTAAAGACAAAAACTAAAACATAATTTTGCTCAGGTAAAGATTATAATAAAAAAGCATTTTAATTTGCAGTTGCATTTTCACTTGCAGTTATACTCAATGTCATTCAAGAAACCCGATCTCCAAGAAAACAATAACTAAGGGCACACACGAACGGACGTATATTAAACACACGTATTCAGTTGTTCGGAGGAATTCTCCACCACATGTCCTCACCGGTTTTTTTTCGGTCGACCAACCGATAACTGCCATACAGTGCAACTGTAATATTCAGTTCTACTTAATAATGCAATTAAAAAACAAGGAGAACAACAGCTCGATTAAGTGCTTATAATGACGTGTTTCTGACAATTTAAAAGTTATCTTTTTTTCAATTTTTGCTCTAATATTTTAATATATCATTATTCTCTAATAATCTTATTCGTTAAAAAAAGTATCAGTTTCTTTACAAATAAAACAGTTATCCATGCAACAAAGAGTATGAATATACAGGTGACACAGTCACCACAGCATCAAAGTTGTGATTCTACTCCATTCTATACTCATTGGACTACTTTACACCTTTTTGGAAGAGAGATTTGTTACAAATGTCTGCATATGAACCAACAGGTGCAAACTCTTCCCTTTTCACCAAAAACTATTAACCGTTTTACAAGTAAAAGCAAAGTTGTTATCAAAACATTCTCAAAATTTCACCTGACATTTTAAGTATTTTTAACAGCTTACACGCCTTCTGACATTTTATATATTTTCAACAGCTAACCCGTCACCTGACATTTTATGTATTTTCAACAGGTAACCTGCCATCTGACGTGTTAGGTATTTTCTCAAAAAGTATCAAAGCAATTTCTTTGAATGTTGGACTTAAATATGACAGAACATTTTGAATAAAATGACCAAGTCTGTATTATAAAATTAATAGTATTTTTAATTTAACATAACGCTATTCAATATTTCGACGAAGATATTGGAAATACAAAAGTGGCGAGTGCCATCGCAATACACTGTTGCCTGATGTTTGAAGATTTATTTAGTGCAAAAGAAGATTTTTAAGAATTGGTAAAGTAGCAAAAGTGACAAGATTTGAGTTAATTCGAGCATACGCATTGTTTTTTGGAGCATACACAATGTTCCCAAATTACGACGCAAATATCGCCTTTCTACATAAAGTCTAACATTTGATTAACTGCTTTTCTTCTTGAAAGTTATTGGCACGTGTTCTGTAATATATTTTATGAAAGAGCTTGTTTTGTCTACTCATAAATCTTTTCGGATATCACGATATGCTTATCAGCTAAAATATAAATCTTCGAGAAAAAAATTGCTCCATCATGTCAAACGTTTCATCAAAAAAATATTGTAAACAAACAAAATACGGAAAAAAATCCCGATTACATCATTATTATGTAAATATAATAAGTTTGTATATACATGTATAATGTTTTTTCTTTAAACGTTGGAACGATACGACTTCATATATAATGAGTGGAACAGCTAACCCGCAACCTGACATTTAATGTGTTTTCTTAAAAATTATAAAAGCAATTTTCTTGAAATTTTTACTTTAATAAGGAAAATCCCTGCCATCTGAACTCAATACACAATTGTCTGTTTATGTCATATAGATATTTTGATAACGCTGCTCTTTTTTTTTGACGAAGATATTGGAAATACAAAAGTGACGGGTTAGCTGTTCTGTTCAGTATACGTACATTCAAGATAATAGAAGAGATTATCAAATATCAAATATTACGTAATCGACACGAGTCGATCTTCTGTGTAAACACAAGTTACCATAACAGTATATATATAATGTATCTTTAATCGTGACTTTGACTTCCCTGAGTGAATGTGTTAAATACCTTTATAACCAATAGTGTGTCAATTTTAGTTTATGTTTGGCAATAGAAAAGATAATACGTATAATGTAAGTAACATGCTGCTATATTCAAACGGATGTGCTGCCGCCGCACCAACTTAATGTGGATCATGGTTTGTTGAACAACAAAGTTGATTCACTGAGCTTAATTTGATAAGATTTTCTGAAAGGGTTATAATCTCCATAACATGTATCTACTATGCATTTAACGTTCAAACACGCACATTATGTTCTATTGCTTTATTCTCCTTAACCATATACTGAAATATTCTGCCATGCGTTTGCTTATTTAGGATCTCGTTTTATGGAAATCACCATTCCACCATATAGTCTCAAAAACAAAATCCAAACATCATCGCATGAGGTACAGAATGTTCATGGAAGTCTCCTGTAATAGATAGTGACTTTAGACTATACTTGACCATATTAAGTCGGCTGCCAAGAAAACAAAATATTATGAACGCAAAAATTGGGGTCAAAGGTCAATAGGTGTTAGTATGTTAACATTTTGAATGTCTCGATGTTTCAGATATACTCAAACACTAAAGACTGCATATGAGTATTTATTTCAAAGGGATACATATAATTTCTATTTATATAATCTTGCAAAATTATCTTAATATGGACATTTCTGAACCAAAACATGTAACACATTCAAAATGAGTGTTGGCTTCAGAGTTTTTTTCTGTTCAAATGTAGACTAGAAATAATACCGATTAATGGATGTTTATTAATGCCATTTCCAAAGTGATTCAATGTTTTTCTTTAAATTCTAAATATAATTGTGTTTCCATTTAAATATGATAAAACATTAAACATTTATATTATATAATTCACTGTATTTTCATGATCCAACGGGTTTCTAAATATGTCCTTTATAACGCTTGTGAGTAGTCATGAATCCTTAACTGGATCTTACTCATGTAAAGCTATCAGTTCATGTATGTAAGTTGACCGTCCAGTCCAGATGTGTTGCATGTAAATCCATAGTATATAAGTCATGGTTGACACCAATTTTTTTGTTTGGCAGATACCTTGATATTGTATCTATGGTTTGCATTGTAGCTAGGCGCGCTCGCCGTAGTCTGGTCTTCAACAATTTTTTTTGCTTTATTCCGTCATTATACATTTTTTAGTATTCAGTTTATAATAAATTTCGGTGTATACGCGTATGCTACAATTAGTTTTAGTGATGCATGGTTTCAGTCAAAATGCTATTATTAATCTTGTAAAAAAAGCAAGAATTCACAACTATACAGTCTAAGTTTCATGATAACTTGGCTAATTGTATCTAAAATGGTCTGAAACTTTCACTACATCGTCAAATGAACAGGTGTCTGAAAACAGGAAGAAAAAACCATACATTTTGATTACAAAAAAATGATATTGTGGAACAAAACTTATTAAACATAACAAATTTTAGATACAATTTCAATATCAGAATTATATGGCAGCCACAAAAGCAAAAAATCAAGCTATTTTCATGCTAAAGTACTCCTTTATCTTGTCTACACATCAACTCAAATATAAAAAGGGCAACACACGCCCAATAGATAATGCATTACAATGAAATTCTGCAAATCTAAAGGATTTTCTATAAAAATGGAGAACAAGCAAAATCTACGCCAAATTCAATGATTCGACGCAGAATTTATTGCTGCGGCAACCGAAAAAATAAGATAACCGTAAATTGGTCTCTAAAAATTAGTACAAACTTTCAGTCCATTGTAAATATGCAATTTGTTTCATTTTGCAGACAATTCTATTTTTGTTTGCAGAAAAAAGTGGGTTGGGTAATACACTAATGTAAAAATCGGCTTAAAATTCACAATCTGAGTAATAAGCATGACCATGGGAATTCAGTGTGAATTTGCAGATATTTCATCCTGAATTAAGGGTTGGAAGCTCTACTGAAATATGGCAAAACCATATGATGGAGAGAGTGTCACAAATGTGATCTGTTTATGAGGACAGGTGTTCATGAAATATGAGACTTAACACTGCTCATAAACCTTAACTTAGGGCAAGGAAAAACCAAATTGAACATCTACAGAGTAAATCAGCATACTGCCAAGCATTAGACATGATGTGTTTTTCTTTTTGTTTCCACATTTAACAGAATACTGAATCATACATGGATAATAGGAATATCAAGAAATTGACATATACACAATTTGGTCAATGTTTGTAATCTCTATCATGAAAAAAACTGCTAATATGCACCATCAGTTATATTGAAATGTTTAAAAACTCAGATTGTGTTCATAACTATTCAAAACATGTTCAAATTATAGTTTAATACCTTCTATTTAAAGAAATCAGCATCCCTTAATTCTGCAACATGCAGATCTGTCAGTTTCTGTTAACGTCTCACACCACTGTTACATTTCCCAAAGGGCAAAAGGCATTGTAACATTTATGTCCAAAAACAAAGTGAAAAATCAAATTCTGCAGCATGTGCCTGGGTTCAAATTCTACATTGGTTCAAGATATGCAATTTAAAGGGGTGGGGGGGGGGGGGGGGGGGGAAGCATACCTTTTGTGAGACCTATCAATTTCCAGAGTAATAATTTGTTAACTATTCGCCCTAGATGCGGTTCGAACCATCTGAAATGACACAGAATTGTCCAGAAAGCTGGTATCAGCATCTTTTTTTCTGTTGTGATTTCTAAAATACTGACAATTTAAATCATGCTAGCAAAAAGCAAACCATTGCAGTACAAAGCCATGAAAAAGAAGAAAAAGATAATTAAAGCTTTAGTTTTACCTCCTTCGTATGGTCCGGAGTACTCAAGGGAGATAATAGTGGTGATAATCCTTAAACTGCAACAGATTTCCCTCTTAAAATTGCAGCTAATTTTGTGACATATTGAATGAATCGCGTGATTTCATTGTAGTTTCAATTTGATCCATCATGCAATTTAAACGATGTTCGGTTCGGATTCGGTTTCATCTTAGAAAAAGTCAGAACGACGATGTGAAGGTCGTCGAGATATATTTAAGTGCTGTCTGTTTTTAGAATAGGGATTTTCTTTCAAGTTTACCACTCCGATTTAAACATCAATTTTGTCATGTTTTGGTGGATTTGATATATCAAACCATTTGTTTATTCTTTTTTATAATAATTATATGCTTTTTATCCATTCAAAACTATTTGAAGACGTTTATAGTGTTTACCTTTACAGTTATATGATATTGGTCTAATTGGGGTTTTTTCGAATGGCAAAAGAGTAAAGAATTTATTGCAGTAAAACAAAGCATTATGTACCGAAGAATTAGAAACCTTAATTGATATAACCTAACATTTTCTAAACATAATACTAATTGTAAGACTATTGAATCTGATTAACGTATACCCACGTGTCATTATAAAACCTTGTAATTCTGTATATCAACTAAACTTCATGACTGGAAGTATGTTTTGATGTACGCAGGATATTGGCTTTCCAGGTACATCACATTGCATTGACATGGCATTGTAAGCATATTAAGACATGTCTTTTGGATAGTCTACTTTTCATAATTTAGATAATGTACACTTGATTCGTATTACAATTTACTAACGCTGCATTATATATGTTATCAACTGCCTGGGAATACACATTACCTATTGGTCGTTCTAAATAAGTTGACCTCAGTGATTAGCATGAATAATGTATTACTATGTTGATTTCTTAAAATAACTGATTCACTGTCTCAATACACGTTCACTTGAATGCGTGTAAATCACGGAATTAAGATACACTAAAGTATCTGTTTCTCCGTGGTCTGATGTAAGAAAGATCACAGGGAATTCTCCAGTTGTGATAATATCTGTATTCATGTTCCAATTTAGTCATCAAGATATTAGACAACATGTGTTTTGTATATTTAAGTAAGATCATTGAATTGTTTCTAATTTGAGGGCAAAATAACTATATTTGATGGAAAAGCTGGATATAGTATTTCGAATTCAGGTGCCGTGTCATGACGACTGTAAGTAAACATGTCCACAAGATTTCAATTATTTTGGATCTCTGTTGGTCTACTTTTGCCTTGGACAAGTTCGTGTCCATCACTTGACTGTCAATTACTCCTAACTCTTGAATAGAGCATGTGTTTAGAAGGGTCAATAAACCGTACCAGATCTGTAGATCTGAGCAAGAAGAACAGAAAACAAGTCATGTTGTAAAAACTGTGGTAAACCAATATTTCTCTGAGTTAATAAATGTACATTATGTTCTTGACCAATTGCACACAATACACACTGCCTGCTTGACAGAGTTCTATTTTGATTCATAAACTATAAAGCTACATCCTTTTAAACCCTACGTAAACATAAAGTTGTGTTCCTATGACATTCTGATATTTGCTGAATACATTGATCACCAACGTGTATAACATGTGCGGTAGTAGATTGTCAGCATAGAATTCAGATATTGGCTATCCGTACCATTTCTATTCCCTCTCAGAACATATTAATGTATTGGCACAAGACAATAAATGAGGGCATTCGATTATTTCTTTTTTTAATAATAACAGCCGATTTTCTTAAACATGTACTAGTAATAATTCCAACAATTCTTATTGACATTTGAAAAGGATTTCAATAGTTGTCCATATATACATTTATTAAGATTTCGGTATAACATCATATCAGCTGCATTTCTGTTCAACCTGAACTGTAGTTCAAACTTAAAACAGTCAGACTCATCAAACTAATCACCAATTTTCAAGAGTTATTGTTTAAAGGGATTATATTGGCAAGTAACACAAACACGCTGTTAATCCAGACTTATCCTGTATGCAGTGTGCACAAAATAATGCTTATGTATTGACGTATAACCTTTTTTTTACTTGAAAGTTATCAAATTAACAGTTATATAAGAATATTTGCCAAAACTTTAATACGTGCTGCAATAAAGTATTGCGCATTGAACTGCATAAACTTCCCGAACAAAGCCCCGAAAACGAGATCGGGAACGAGACTTCACGATGTTATCCGATGATTTATCGGAAACCTGAAAGCGGTTCGTTAAAAATGGCAAATGTAAACAAAAACAAAAACGTGGCTTCAGAAACCCCGATGTTGTAAAGAAGAGGTTATGCAATTAGACACTTCAGACGCGTATATCTCTAAGTTGTAAGTGTATATTCATGCTGGGCGTGTGTATTTAGGACATGGAATTGACGGTAATATACCAATATAATCCCTTTAACATACTAGTTCATAGGAATTTAACCATTGTACTCATTATCTTAGTGCTGCAGTACAACTGTTACATATTTATACATTTATAGATTACCGTCCATAGAGTTTCATTTATATGTACTGCTGCAGGAAGTCTAATACACATTTATCTGGAAATTGTTGAAATATAATAATAAAAACAATATAACTGCCTTATTATAGAATTGCGTTTCAAATGTAGGTTTTGGTCTAGTTTTGATCTAGATTATGAAATATCTATGTATATAAAGTTGCTGGAAGTTTTTACAATTTTATCATTCGATATCAAAATTTTAAATAAACAACTGGTAGAAAATTGTTATTGTTTATTTAGTTACAAAATGAAATAAACTGACAAGATGGTTGTAACTTAGTTTTTAAAACGTAATTGCTTTTTTCCTGATGAAGGTGTAAGCCAAACAATTGAAAAAGAATTTAATATAGACATTGATATTATATAGACATTAATATTATATAGACATTTATATTATATTTTCTTCCCTTAGGAGAATCCATTGTAAAATTCATAATTTAATATAGTTTTGAGTTAGTTTACTAACCTTTGATGAGGCAATACAACATCTTGAGTGATATTGAGCCCTGAATTTCAAGTTTACAAACAGAATCATTTGTCGCCATCATACGTCTCATTAAGAAAAATAGTTATTTAACAAATATAGACTTTCTGGTACTGCTGTAGATGCATTTTCAATTCCAATAAATCTAAAGCTACCAAGTCTGGGTGTGACTCTTAAATAATTTCTTTTCTTCAGTGCTGTATTATCTGTTGTTAGTAGAACACTGTGTTTATCATCAACTCAGGGAAAATTTAGTGATTTATTTGACCCACCCATCTTCAATTTAATATGATATTTCATTTGTTAGGGTTGTAGGAATGAAAATATGTGTGATGATGCATTTTCAATTCCAATAAATCTAAAGCTACCAAGTCTGGGTGTGACTCTGAAATGATTTCTTTTCTTCAGTGCTGTATTATCTGTTGTTAGTAGAACACTGTGTTTATCATCAACTCAGGGAAAATTTAGTGATTTATTTGACCCACCCATCTTCAATTTAATATGATATTTCATTTGTTAGGGTTGTAGGAATGAAAATATGTGTGATGATGTTCGGGCGGGGGGAGGTCGCAATTTAATTTGTGCTGATGATATATTGACTAATAATCATATTTTACAATCTCAATACAAATCAGACTCAATGTTAAATATGAGAGTTCTCATTGGATTTGTCAAACATCAGGTAGTTATTTCTACCACATATTGTATTGCTATCAATTTGATTATACAAAGATTCCGAAGACAAGGACATTCAATGTGCTAGGCAGTTAGTGTTGAAGCTTAACTGTTATTGTGATACACTGCCGAATTGCCATTGGACAAACCTTATGTCATATTTATTGTCTAAATGTCCCCTACAAGTGTAGAAGCATTACTTCTAAAATGTTGCAATATGCAACACATTTATTAAATTACATGCAGCTTCTTTTGTACAAAATACTTAAGCAAGGCATATAAGGTCAAGTTTATTCCAACTCTGTATATATTAAAACATATATACCCATCAATAACACAATATACAGTAAATCTTTGTGAGTATGTTGACATTAAACAAACATTTCATATCATTTCGATCAATATCCTATAATAAAGCTAAAAACTAATAAAAGAATAAACATAGTTTCCCTCCTGAATAGTTTACTAGTGTAAAACGAATCATTTACGTTGGTTAACTATATAACAAACACCTTAAATAGAATATTGTCATTGTATATTCATATCAGTTCCAGCTTAATATTTTGCGCATGATACTATTTGGTGACCTTTGACCATTTAAGTCCGTCGAACTAGATGTATGTCTGATATTTGCATCATAACAACAGAAAACATTGTGATTAAGTTTGTATAACGACATTAGCCACATGTTACACAAAACCCTTACGAGCTCCCTTGTATAAAGCCAATTTAATATTTTGTAGTATTTTAGCATAGTCTAAAATATGTTAGTTGTTGACCATTGACCCAATGACCTCAATGAGTGATACATGTTATTATTTTATACGCATGCCAGTGGTAATTTATTTTTGCATCGATTTCTCACCACATATATGAGAAATTTCAGCAAAATCCCCATTCATGGGTGGTATCAACTATGTGTAAATATACGGCATATGATAAACTCTACTTATTGCATAGTATCAACACTTTTTAAAATACGACATAATGATAAAGTCTCTTCTGGCACAGAATCAACTAATTAATCAAGGTAATGAGGACTTTTGATTAAATGCACTTGGAAATACGACATGAAGTTTCCTTTTTTCCTTTTGGAATTAACTTGCCAAATAGTAAATGACTTTGAGTACAAAAGTAATCCTCGCCTTGGAGTTCATTTCTTCAAGAATTATTAGCGTATATGCCACGTCGGCGTATATCCAGGTATGCAAGTATAATGTTAGGACTTTGACATTTAAAATAACCATGATTTTACAGCAACTGATACGTCGGAGTTTGAATTGATAGCTGTTCAAAAAGCTAGCAAATGTTATGATAGACAAACTTTCATAAACCTATTATTAAAAA
Organism: Panopea generosa; assembly: GCA_029582155.1. Lineage (NCBI taxonomy): Eukaryota > Metazoa > Mollusca > Bivalvia > Adapedonta > Hiatellidae > Panopea > Panopea generosa. Next base: position 71,306,217 of record CM055900.1, read on the forward strand.
CAATCAACATGTCAGGAACGTATTTAAGAAACAAACCCTTCTAATTAACCTTCATTAGATATGAATTTATAATAAACATATCTATTTTCATTTCTTACACGATCTCTGCGCGTCTAAGTTATCCTTTTTATGGGATAGTGTTGGTTTTCACAACAGCAATATTGCAGATGGTCATCAAAAGGTGACCGTTAACTTTGAACCTTTGCTGTTCTTGTTATGTCTGACCCCTGTTTCATTAAATAGCTCAACTTGAGATTTTCCTAAAATAACAAATCTCAATTTCTTTTAATGATAATGCAAAGAGTAACATGCAAAATGACAGAGGAAAATGAAATTAGAGCATTTAAAATTTGTGAGTTGAGGAAAATCTCAAGTTGAGATGTTTAGTGAAATGGTGGTGTGATGCCATAGAGTCATGATACCACAACATGTGTTGTTTACTTTAAAATATATTTCCTATTTGCATCATAAAAAATTATCCTTAATTAAGTTAATTGTTTTCACTCCCTCTTTCTCAATATTTTTAACAATATGGGCCTCTCGATTCAGGGCGCCGTCTTAACATGTCAGTTATATGGCAAACTAATGCTTCTTTGCTCCTTGCTGTAATTAGTTTATAATAAAAATTGGTATCAAAAGCATGTGCAGACATTTTGTATAACGTAGTGCGTGAAACAAATTCTCTTTCAATATTTTGCAACATGTAGTCCCAGTTAACAACACTATTTCCGATTGCTATGCAAAAGGCGTATACTTTTTACACATTTTATAATTCGATGTTTTGCTATTAAAATACCTAACAATATATAACAAGAAATAATTGAGAAATAAAAAAGTTGTATAATTACCTTTCCATATACAAGTGGCATCAAATAACGAAAGTGAGCTCTAATCAATTCGGTAAGGTTCGACAATAGAATACTGCTTAGCCGATAATATGGGGCTTGATGGTGTTGCAAATATGGTGGAATGATGATTTCCATAAAACACGATCCTGAATAAGCAAACGCATGGCAGAACTTTTAAGTATTTGGTTAAGGATAATAAAGTAATAGAACATAATGAGCGTGTTTGAACTTTAAATGTAGAGTAAATATATTTTAAAGAAATTTTAACCTTTTCATGAAATATCATCAGAGTAAGCTCAGTGAATCAAATTAGTCGTTCAACAAATCATGACCCACCTTAAGCTGGTGTCATGGCGGCTAAATTCGTTTGAATATACCAGCAAACCACTTACATTATACGTATTACCTATTCTATTACCAAACATAAACTACGTCTTAGCTTGGTAAAGAATATTTGACACACTATCGGTTATATTGGTATTTAGGCACATTCCCTCAGGGAAGTCATAGTCAAAGTTTAAGATATATTAAAACAAATCTCCACACGACCGATTTATTATATATATATATATATATATATTAATATAGTAGCACGTGGTTACAAAGAGGATCTAATATTTGATATTTGATAATCAGAACAGCTAGCCAGTCACTTTTGTATTTCTAATATTTTCATCAAAATAATGAGAAGCGTTATCAAAATTTGTATTCTAAATAAACAGTCATTTTGTATTGATTTGCAATAGCAACGTTCTTACTAAGTCCAAGTTTCAAGGAAATTGCTTTAATATTTTTGAGAAAACACATAAAGTGTAAAGTACATAAAATGTGAGGTGGCGTGTTAGCTGTTCCGTTTAGTATATAAGCATTCGTATTGTATCGTTTCAATTTTAAGAAATCACTCTACATATGAGGGAATGGAGAGAAAGTCATTTAGGATGTTTTGATAATAACTATGATTTTACTTATAAAACCGTTATTTTTGGGATAGAGTTTGCACCAATTATTTAGGGGGACTTAGCAAGAGTTTGCACCTGTAATTGTGAAGAAAATAACAGGAGTGTGCACCTGTAGGTTTCGAGTAAATAGCAAGAGTTAGCACCTGTTGGTCTATCGTTTATATGCAGACATTTTCAATGAATATCCTTTCGAAAAATTGTAAAGAAGCCAAACGAATAGGATCGTGTAGAATCGCATATTATTTATGTATAATTAATGATCAAAGCATAACGACGTTGATGTATGATTATACTGTTAATAAAGGAAATTAATTGTTCATTTCAATTGTGATTTTGTGGTTGCTGTGTCATTTGTTTACCATGTACTTTGTTGCACATTTCGTTTTTCATTTGTAAAGAAACATATACCTATTTCAATATTAGAGACAATTATATATATTTTAAGATATAACTGCAGTCAAATTGCTAAAACAGATAAATTTTAAATTGTAAATAAAAACGTCATTATACGCACTTTAACGTGCTGTTGTTCTTCTGCTGTTGTTTTTGTTTAATAAAAACTATATATTTCAGTTCAGTTGTATGATGGCAGTTATTTGTCATCACTGATTTTATGATAACAGGAACAGGTTTTGGTTTGGTTATGCGTTGTTATATCAGGACGTTGGTAACATGAATCTATCTGTTTGAACATTTAAGCAAAAGATGATATTGTTGTGTGATATAAAATATATTTACTTTGTGCAATAAACAGGCATAAAACACCCTTGTGGATCACGGGATCTAGTGGTAGAGTGCCCGACTCAGGTTAGAACATCGTAGGTTCGATCCTCAACAAAGGCCTTAAGCAAGTTACTTTACCCGTATATGTTAAGTACTGTTTTTTCTCATAAAGACTTCGAGCTTCAAGTTGTTAAAACTTGTTCCACAATTGATTTAAAATAATTAAGTTCTTAATAATCTTTAAAAGCCGACCGTGTTATAATTAAATTGACATGTACGAGCGCCGTGAATTCTAGCGAACTAATTATAAATTGTTGGCAAAGAGTTTATCGAACTTCTGTCTTCCGTCATCATTACGAATTTCGTGTAATGTCGTAAATACAGATATAGAGTAGGACAGTTTAAAATAACTATCAACTAATTTAATTTACAATTTCTATCGATGCTAGCAAAACAAATTAAAATAAAAGTACTTAAAACCAACCAAACAATTATTTCTTAAGCAAGGCGCTAAATTATAAATGCTTTAAAAATCGTATCATTTGATAATATAGAAATTTAGCTTAGTACTAGTCAAATACTATTTAAATTCATTTCATAATATATATATTATTTGATAATAACAAATATACTGATTTTACTCTTATTGTTACGACTGGTTGTATTTTCACTTTAAATCACCATTAGTATTTTCTATAACTAATAAAGAAATTTACATATTGTGTTACTAAACAATGAGATAGATAGGCCTGTTTAGGCTGGGTACAATTATTATTATAACTGTTATGCTTGATTGTCTATGTTTTTATTATATCGATATCATGTCATGAGAAACAAATAAAATAAAAATCAACAAACATGTGTATACACTAAAACAGTATTATGTACCTGTTCTAGAACAATACTGTGTACATATTCCAAAACATTACTTTGTGCATATACCAAAAACAATACAATGTACATATTCTTAAACAATACTACATACATATTCCACAACATCACGATGTACAATTTCTAAACGAACACTGTACGTATTCTAAAACATCACAATGTTCGTTTTCTAAAACAATACTGAATAATTTTCTTAAACAATATTTTGTACATATTCCAAAACAACACTATGTACATATTCTAACACAACACGAGGCACATATTCTAAAACAAATGTTTAAACACCACACTATGTTTCTTGAAATGTGTACTCAAGTGGTTCAATGGTATACATATTATTTAAGAAGCTATATAAAACTCTCTATTTTGAAACATGAATAACCAAGGCATTATACGGACGGTGTCTTCCAAAGACATTTGAAATGAGAAGTTAATGTTGGCATCTTTTGGAGCGTCATAGAAATGTCATTTCAACATTTTAAAGAAAGTTATTATTTTATCACGTATAGTATAGTGGTAATGGAAGTATATAATAAGATAACGTTTCGTATTGGTAGAAGTTAATTCTCGTAATACAGCAATAATCAGTCTTTGATTTTCTGGTGTTCAGGCACATATAAATATAACACACATTATACATATATAATCAATTCACGGTGCTCGTTTTTTCCATCATACATGTATCCTTTTTGGTGTTGTAACATAAAATTATTCTGTTAAATTTGAATGCTCATATGTAACACCGAAACTCTAGTTTATAGTGCGGGCCCAGCTTTCCCGATTGTTTCCGTTTAAGCAATGTTGGAGAAGCTCCACTTGAGCACGCTGATTGATCAGTTGCTTCAGCTGAAAGTTTGAATGACGTCACAGATGAGTTAGCGTTCATTTGCTATGAATTGTGAGACAGGCATATAATTTCCTACTTTTTCATTGGTGGGGGGGAGTCAATAGTGACATGAAGAAACAAAAAAAAACAAGTGTCTTAATAGGTTAAGGAAAAGAAGCGTGAAAAGAATAGAATGTAGCTTTTCTGAAAATTAGCAGACGACTTTTTATTTGATTTTCTAGTGTAGATTGTGTTACATCGTTTACATACAGAATATATAATAATTTACTTTCGAGTCCCATAACACTTTCATTTCATTTCGTTTGCTTAATGCGAATCAGCAATGAATTTCTTACATTGTATGCCTTATTTTCCTGGCGATACATTTTATAAAAACAAACACTGCTTTATCAATGTCAACGTTCTTTTATCTTTTATGTTAAACTACTTCTGTCAATAATAATTCAACACCACACAAAACCTGAAGTATAATAGTTGCAAAATTCCTCCAGTAAATGCATTTGGTGATAATGTGAAGAACTCAGATAAACACACAAAAAACGAAGAATTTAGAATTTTGTTTCGAAACACTAGTATGAACCAAAACAACGGTCTTGTAATATTTCAACCCTACCCTATTCCTTTCGTGCAAGATTTTCGTTAAAAACTTGATAACTACTTAAAATAGTGTAATTATAATATATTATCATCCGGAGTAACATAATTATGATGGGTCTTTATAAAGAATGAAATGCAATTAGCAATTAATATATCTTACCGACTAGAATAATTCCGACACAAATGAAAATTTTCAAAAGTTATTTTGCGTCACCATTTTTCTAATCTTTTATACCCATTTGGTCGAATTATTGGATATCGAGTGTAACCAAATTTATTCTTTGAAATATATTGAAATAACGTCGCCAATAGTGACGCCCATACACAAGACATGTCAAACCGATGAGATTTTAAAATGCGTAAACTCTTTATATATCATTAGAATAAAATAAAGAACAGATAACGTTACTATGGAAATATAGGAGCATAATAAAAACTGCACTCTTAAGTATTTATTTATGATATATATATCATATATATCTATATTTACATATTTATAATGAAATAAACTTATTAAAGGTATCCAAAGAATGTTTAAGTTAGTGTTTGAAGAATATTATCTAGGAAATTATCTTTGAATTTTAAAAATTAACATTGTTTTATTATCCCCCGTATACGAGTATGATTAGTCGTGAATCTAAACAATGAAGCACCAAGTAGGCGTTATAAACATGTGTATCTTATGTATAACACTGACTAAATGCATGTGTATTGAGTATGTTTTATAATCATAAATTCAGTTTGTAAAGCCTTATAATGTTTTTTGTCTATGTAAAGAATAAACTTTAACTTTACTGTATAGACAATTCCATGTAACTTCTAATCAGTTTAGATCTTGATCGACTTTCTCATTCCGGGACGATTTCATTTGTAAGGAAAGTAGATCAACATCTATTGATGGTCATGACATTCTATGTAATATGGAAAATTCTATATTTAAAAATCTTAGCGATTGTATTAGCTGAGAAAGTAGGGTAACGTCTTAGTTTTTTTAAAGGGTATTAGTAGATATTTTGATTGCAATTTCTCTTTAATCACGATCAATGAAATTGAATATAAGATTAAAGTTGATTTATTAACTTGCCGAAATTTGCTATAGTTAATCATGTACATTACCTTCAAATAATGCTTTGTGATATGGTTTATTTCAAGCTGTACCCGTCTAATAAAAATATCTATTAATAAGTTAATTTAAACATGAGCTATGGAATTTAATATTTAATAAATAAAGCATTATCTTAATATATCTCTTAAAAGCATTAAGTCTGACCTAGTCATTGCCATGCAGTATATTTGTTAAGTTATCGTTTATTTATATATTTAGTTGAAAGATTTATTAGCTCTCCGGTTGTTTTTAGTTTTTATTTTCTGCGAAATACTTTCCGCGTGTGAATTTTGATGGTGTTAAACACTTTTACTAAATATAGAAACAAAAACTGCATTAGACAACAGATTGTTTAAATGCAGCTACGATTTATCAATCCTCATAATAATAATAATAATAAATCAAATCAAGTCATGGTTTCTAATAATACAAATAACAGGTAGATAAAATCAACAATGACGTCCATCATGCCACTGCAGAATAAAAAAAAAATGAAAACTGAGATTCAATAACAAACGCTGCCGATGAAATAATACATCAACTTCGACATTGTCGACATTGTCTTTTAACACGCTGACCTCAAACTGTAATTGAAATACCGTGCACGCATATACAGAGTCAATCATATAAATTTGGTCCCTTAAGAAGTCACCTACCTCTGTCCTTTGCGAAAATCGTTTGCCTTTTACAATTGCGAAAATAACTTTACTTCTGACTTATATGGACACTTTATTCATTAAAATAGTCATTGACCCCTATAATAAACGATATAATGACTAAATTATACTATTGTTACAGCAGCATATCCATATAGTTTAATATCCTGATAAATGCAAATCTCAACACTGGCATTTATGATAATAATTATGTTATTTAAGAGAAAGTGCATGTCGGTAAGTATTTGTATGTGCAAAACATTTCCTACATAAAACTAAACCAGGTACATAAACGTAGTTCCTGCTGGTTTTGAAATTAAATTATAGGTAAAATAAAAAAATAATATTTTCGTATATATACTTACTGGAATATTCATATCTGGGAAATTACATTCGTATAATCAATATTAACTTCTCTTACAAATATGTATTGCTATAGTTATATAACGATTCCGATACTATAAAAATCAGATATGAAGTTTAGTTGTGCTTACAATCTCTCCGGAAGTGTCGTCACAGTCAAAACATCAACATACGTAGATCTAATTCTTATTCTTTACTCGTTACAGATTTTTCATTCCATTACATTTGAATATAAACATGTTATACAAGTTAGAAACTTACCATCAGATTGTGATTCTATTAAAGGTTTGAATAATGAATATCTTTGATTGCACCAATCACATCTGTAAACAAGCATATCCGGATTCTAGTGCGGACACTCCTCTGTCATTGTCATTATTTAATATGAGTATATATTTATCAATATTTTTTGTCTGCATGAAATTCTATATAAATGACAAGCAATTTAATTGTTCATTGCATGTTATTAATTCTGAATGTCTATATCAGTAACCGAAAATACATTCCGTGTTATATAAACTACAGAAAGAAACATTATTATATATATAAGTAAGAAATATAATTGTACATCATTTGCATTTTCACATAAAACTGCAACAATTTTGTCAGAAACATCTTAACCTATTTGATGTGCATTTTACGTGTTGTTTTTATTGGCGCATGGAAATCTCAACAATTACAAGCTTCGCTTTCCAATGAATCAGAATGGATCACCTGGAAATGCTTTGCAAGCTGATCAATAAAAAATATTTACTAATATTTAGTGTTTGATGGATGTCTGAAAATAGGTAAAACATTGCATATGAAACGCTTGTCATTCATTGTGATTTAATTTTCTTATACATACAGCTTTAAAAATGATTCATTCTTGAATATACAGAAATGCAGCGTGATTTTTAGTATAGTAATGCAGTCATGAATCTATTGTATTTTTGTTTGCTGTGCTTTGTTTCTCTTTTATTTTTTTTTCGATATTGTGTTTATCTCTTATATTTGTCCTCTTTCTTTTCAGTTTATATTCGACCCAGTAAACATAAACACTTATACAGCTGCATTGGAAGGAAATGTGAGTATTGCTGTTATAACGTGTAGTTCAATTCATTTGCATATGCTATATTTTATGTTAAAACTTTGTGTATGTCGATATATGTAACATTCATAATAAAATATGTTTACACTTAAACTAAAGCCAAACGTTATAATAAACGTCTAATATTTTATGTTTTCATTATGAAAAGAAGATATATCCTAGAACCGATTTTTGATTTTTATGTATCTAGATTGATACCTGAAAGCAGGTATGTTGTTTGCATGAACGGATGTTTTAAAAGTACATTAAAAGCACAAAAGCTATATTGTAAATCTATGGGAAACGTTATGGTGGTAGCTAACTTGCTGCAGATTTCCTTGTAACAGTTTTAGAAGTTCCTATATGACGGCAGATACTGCTTTGGAATTACGGAGAATTTGGAGGTGCACTGGAACCAATCTGAATAGTTGAAGTGTGTCTGCTGCTGCAGTTACTTGAAGTTAAAAAATAAAAAAATGACGTAAGAGAAATGAGATTCAAATGTTTTCAATAATAGAATTTTTATTCAAGAGCTGGATTGATTCGTTTCGTATTGTTGTTAATTTATAATGTCATTAAATAGTCATCTCTGTACACTTTCGTTCATTATACACTTGTTCACTTTCATGGGATCTTCGACACCACGTTGACAACCTAAACAACAACACACTGTAGTATTGCAAACAATACATAAATCTCCACATGTTCGAATAATGTTGCGAAGTAACAACAATTTTTGTTCGACTGAAATAAGATGTCTGCATTATCTCTTTATTACTATCGAAGCACATGCAAAGTTGCACAAACCTAGCTTAGAAACATTTTGAGTAATATTTCCGGCGGATGGACAGAAGACTGACGCTGGACGCTGAACGCCGGACAGATTGTCAGACGAGCAGACGACAAACCGGTAATGAACTAAAACAAGTTTATTTTTTTCTGAACAGACTAGAAATCGTCGATCAGTGTTCGCCATTGGTGTTTCGCCTATAAAAATACAACTTATCAACTTCAAATTCAACTTTATTATGCTGTCATATATTATAGATATAAATAATACATATATATATAATCTTTCGTCTGCCCGTCTGTTCGATCCAAAAGACACTTATATTATTGGCATAACATACATAATAACAATGATTCAACAATGTAATTAAATAAATCAATATTATCATTATAAACACACACACACACACACACACACACACACACTGAAGTAAAAAACAACACCAAAATAACATTAACACGCACGTTTAAAACATTACACATAATATATCTAACTATGTGTTTAATAATATTTATGACATTATGAAAAATTAAAAAAAATTTGTACAGTGTCACAATTCATTAAAGCTAGTCATTTATATTGGAACAATAAATACTAATTAGGTGTCGTATTCACTAATAATGCTTGAGAATATTCATAGACTTAAGCTTGACAATCCAAATTTTAACATCAGATATCCAGTTTACCATGACAGATACAATAATTGTGAGTGTATGTTTGACTATATATAATGTGTCCCTACGGCTTTGCTTATTTTGGTCTCAAACATTTGCCTCTTAGTGTGTTTATTCTTGCGTTCAACTCTAAGAATATTCTTAAGAATAATTAGTTGGTGCCGCCCTTGATGTTATGACTATTTCTAATAATTGCTGCTTAAAAACATACTGAATATTATCTGTTTTCATCAGTTCTGTACAAACTTTTATTTGCCATGACGACATCGTAATGTGGCGGCGGTTCAGCAATATCCTGAGGCATTGCTCCACCAACACAAGTCGTGTAATCAGGAGGTCTGTCAACTGCAATATCATCAAATAATGGTGGTGCAGTAGCATCTATGAAGTAAGGCGGAGGTGGATCTTCGGCACTACTTGTGTTTTCTAGCACACTTGTGTTTGCTGTATTACTTGCACTTGTAGCTGTGGTGGCCGCTTCTCCAGTAGTGTGTGGTGCCTGAAATTGATTTAAAATGTCTGATAAAGAACCCATTGATAGCATGTGTATGATCAATATATACTAAACGGAAAAGCTGCCCGGCAGCCTGGCATTTATGTACCTGACATTTTACGCATTTACTTAAGAAGCATCAAAGCAAATTCTTAAAAATTTGGATTTGAATAAGAAAACAAATTAGGTAATGAAAACACACATACTTGTCTGTTAATGCACATATAACATTTAAAAGCGCCACTCCCTATTTTAACAAAGATATTGGAAATACAAAAGTGGCGGGTTAGCTGTTCAGTTTATTATAGTATTTCATTTTAATTGATCACAAAAAATCTTTTAGTGTTTTCTGTGACTTTTTTACCCAATACGATAGTAATAATTTTTATGTAGGGAATATCATTTTGGAATTGCAAATGGTCTTATTTAGGTTACCATTGTAATTTACACAGTAATACATTGTATATGAAACAACTACACGACATACGTTGAGCAACCATATGGATTTATCCAACATACGCTGATCAACCATATGAATTTATCAATTTTGATAGGAATAGCCATATGGACCAGGTTATGGATGGTCTTTGTCAAATATTGAAATTTAATTAATTAAGTTATTTTTAAAGCTATTATGTATCAATATTTTCATTCGTCATACAACTCCTTTTTCATTCTACATACTGTAAAACATTTACTATTAGCGAGAACTTTATTTTTGCTATTAGTCGCGAGCTTTATCTCTCGCGAATTCAAATCAAAAGTGTTTATTTTCACATGATCGCATAATTACACTTGCTGATAGGTGTTGATTATTGGGATGCAGACACTTTAAAAGTAAGGTGCTTTGTAAGGTGATTATCATGTGAGTGTTAGTAGAACAACGCACCGTCCCTTTTGACTTTTGTAATAAAAGTAAAGCAGTAAGAAAATACATGTAGGCAAAAATCTATTTGTTTATAGCGAAATATTAAACGGTTTAAAATAAACATAATTTGTGTTTCCAATCGCTGTCACCCAGGATTGGTTTAATTCAGTTAAGCAAATCGTTTCATGTGAAATGAAACTGGAAACAACATATCCATTTTAAACTTATATGTGAAATATTGGTCCCATGAAGGGGATTGTGCTTTATATCAACAATTTGCCTCATGAAGGGGAATATGATTTGTGTGAATTATTTGCCCGATGAATGTGATTGTTTTTGTTGACGGCAGCCAATTTGTAGTTGACGGCAGCCCAAAATATTGAGCCGTAGCCAAACAATGCCAAACTTAAAATAAAATATAATAAACTAATGTAATATGTTGTTCTGCATTCTCCAAAAACCACGAAGAACGGTCTATTAGCTTCAAGCATTAATATTTCTTACGAGGTTTGCGATTGAACAAGTCTACATTGTTAAATGCTTTTAACGTTATGAGACAACATATAGTAAAAAAAAGCGTAATATATAAGGTATTGATGATGACGTTAAATCCCATCCAAAAAAATCAAAGTATTTACAGTACTGATGGCTGGTCAATCACTATCTATGCGTCTTTCTAATTTGGTTATTATTAGAGTGTAGTGTTAAGTTTATTTTATGCAACATTTTATTTTAAAAATGACATAATACGATGTTCACAGTATTAACTGAATACATGAAAAAATGAAATTCGAGGAATAAAAGTAGTTTCTGTCGCGCATGATCATTTTGATGGTGATTGGCACCGCAAAACTTGATCACGACGACATAAGCAGGGCTATGGCATGAAATCTAGTTAACAATGGTAAGTAAGATGTTGATAATCCAATACTTGCTTCCACAGTTCTGCTTAGCAGTTAAATATACATCATGCTTTAATTATGCTTATATCAAATATTTGATTAAATAAGGTTTATACTCTTGACAAAACGAAAGTTCGGCATACCTCTATAGTACATATACATCCGCAGGTTATTCTGTTGGCACAAACTTCCGGTAAGCCGGAGCAACGGTGACGTATTTCACTAAAACAGTGAATGTTGTGGCATCTATCACGTGTCGCAGACACAAAACGACTTATATGTCTAAATATAGATCCCATGCAAGCACAACATGTCGACAAAATATCACCAATAATTGAGCAGCATCCACCGTCAGGGTTTGACTTAATGCCTTTAATGACAATCCAACAGAATATAATGAATCCAATGATTAAGGGAACGGACCACCAATTAAACGTGCTCTCCTCCAATGTCTGTGCCCCAATATTGCAATCCGACTGGTCCCCACATGGATTATAATTCTGACAGGTCAACGAATCATTGATGCATCTTCCATTGTCACAAGAAAATTCACCAAAGCCTACACACGAGCCACCTTTAACAATATCAAACAAAGTTGACATTAATGTATAGAAATGAAGTTTCATGGAACTTTGTAATTTGAGAACATTTTATATAAACGAAGCAGTCCTTTTTTAAACAAATGAAAATATCAACCTATTGATTCAAACAAAAGTCACAATTCAGTTAACTTTATACCAAAACTTCAGCTTGTATCTACTTTTCAATTTTATGCCAAATGCTCAATATACATGTGCTTCTTTACCAAAGTTGTCGAGCTTATGTACATAAACAAAACATATGTAACATTGTTAGTTTATACAAATTTCGATGAAAGCTCAAAGCTTATATGAGTCGCTCTCGAGTCTGCTTCCTGGGTAGAACCAGTACTGAGTGCTGTTTTATAAGAGGTATCGGGTCGACCTGGGAATCGAACCCGCAACCTGAAGCGTGAGTGGCTTACAGTCTATCCATTAGACTACCGCCGCAATATTACTTTATGTAACTTTATGTTCAGTGGAAAAGATCCAGTTGTATATTTATTATAAAATCTTAGTATGATCTTTTCTATTTTTTTCAATTAATCAAACGGCTATATTGACGTCAATCCTGTTTAACTCAAAATACCACTCTGAATCAGCTCTCTATCCAAACTGAAAGTACTTAAATTGTCATACAAACGAGGTTTATTTATTTAAGCTCAATATACAGTAGAATTTTGATGGCTCAAATCCGACGGGACTGAACAAAATAGTTCGTGTTAAGGGTTGTTCCAGCCAAGTATTGTTCAACATCATACCAAACATGTATTAGTATATACATCAAAATAGGAATATGGCCGGTACTAGATAAGTTGTAAGAGCTAAATCTTGTGTTCCAGTCAGCCGTGTCTGAGCCATCTAGGTTCTACTGTATATTTTCTTGGTTGCGTAGAAAGCTCAAATAATATATGAACCTCTCTCGAGGTTCCATATGTATAGCCTACAGTGAGGGTTGTTTCGATAAGAGGTATTGAGTCAAGGTCGGGTAAAACAATCTTTTTACAGCAAAATTGATCTGACGCCAGCTGTCAATCAAACAAGTCGATAATCCAATCAGCGATTGATATGGTTGCTACCAAAGAATCTATTCATGTAAAATGAACGACAATATATTATAAAAATTCAAAAACAAGTGTGAGTATTAACATACGAAGTGAGTTCAAAAAGATGTGAAATTTGTAATGTATTAAACATTTGATATAGTACATGAATAAGAAGTATATTGTCATTAAAGTATATCCTCATATAGGCTTTGAATTGTTTTCCGTGGCCGATTAATCGGAGGCGCCGTCTCAAAATCACTTACACTAGCTCGCTCCAAAACCTATATGTGAAAGGTTTGCTAGCTTATTTGCGTCAGGACGGTGGTTTTACCCAGAACCATTCTCTGGTCTACCTCCACTTATACAAATGGAAATGCCATATAAAGCCTGAAATGTGTTGAAAATAGTACTAAACCTTATTCATAACAGCTTGAGTTTTCTTCGCAATCGAACTAAGATATATCGAGACTAAACAGTTCGAGTACGACAGCTGTATAATACAGATATTGGCGCACTGACTGTTGTTTTATATCGCATGATATTCATTAATGAAGTGTCAATACCTTGTTCGTAAGAGTTGACAGTAATCTGATGTTTGGAGTCCTAATTGCCACACCATTGCTCCATTTAAACCGACACAGTGTCTGTTATGTTATATCGCAATATATTCATTAATGAAGTGTACATACCTTCTTTGTAAGAGTTGACAAGTAATCTAAAGTTTGGCGTCCTATTTGCAACACCCATGCTCCATTTAAACCGTAACTGTAGGTACTTGTCTGTACATGAAAATGAAGTTTTTGTTAAACGCTCCGATGATTGGCCACACAGCAGAGATAGTTCTGAAGTGGAAATTCAACAATATAAATGCTTAAAAAAGTATTTATTGCTGAGGCCCTGAATTCACCAATTAGTTTAAAGTTGTTTATTTTACTTCAAACAAGTTCTTACAACGTAGACAACCCACGCTCGAATTCCTGGATAGAACGCATACTAAGCATATGCGGAAAATGCTTTGGCCAACGACACCACACATAGCCGTGCGGGGGATCATGGATTCGGTGCTCTATCACTGGACCAAGCGCATCACATCAATTAGACTCAAAATAGCATACATATGAAATCTAAATAACATCAATTAAGCAAGAAAAAATATATATTTGCTTCCTAAAAAAGGCAATTTTAACAATCATTAACAAGAACAAATATGAAAACTGAATGTTTTACCTATAATTTTATATCAGCAGTTTTAAAGTCTTCGAATAATTCTCATATTAAAATATTGATAAATTTAGACCCAGGGCACAAGTTTCATATTTTTGGCATATATCATATAAATCATCTATCAGGAGAAATATTATTTTCTTTGTAAAATAATTTTTAAAGGACGATATTGATATTGTCGGGATTTTTGCATCATCATATTGAATGATAAATATATTTATGCACATGTATGATATCAGTTGGTTGCACTCTCGAGCGCTAGTAACAATTAAACATATTTAATTGAAATTGTGTTATTTTTGTTCGTTATGATTATGGAAACGGTGGAAATAAAAGGAAACAATCGTTTTAGCAGTAAATAAACACGTTCTGCTTATCGAAATCGGTGGAGTGCATCAATATTTTAAACCAAAAATTGATGATTTTGTTAAATCAATGCATATCAAGTGTTGCCAAAATCTACAAACATGTATTTAAATTGTAACAATTTCATATAAGTATAACATATTCTGAGCATTTCCACATATTAAATAAAGTTTTAATACATATTTCCATAGAAAAAAACAACATGTTCATGCATTCTAATTTGCGAACTGTAAGTCTCTTATGTGACATTGCATAAGATATTTAACCTTTTTTGATAAATAGGGTATTTTATTGACTACTATTTACTACTAAAATGGCTGTCAATTAATAAATAATCTATATTTTTCTCAATAAATTGTGTCAGTAAAATGAAAAAAAATGTCGACTGAATTTTGTACTTTTACAATAGTCATTTCTCAATGTACGAATATAATCGATTTGGCTTGTTTAAACAAATTCAGCTGGTATAAATACAAAGTATTAAATATGATCGATTTGGCTTGTTTAAACAAGTTCACCTGGGATAAAAACAAAGTATTAAATATGATCGATTTGGCTTGTTTAAACAAGTTCAGCTGGGATAAAAACAAAGTATTAAATATGATCGAATTGGCTTGTTTAAACAAGTTCAGCTGGGATAAAAACAAAGTATTAAATATGATCGAATTGGCTTGTTTAAACAAGTTCAGCTGGGATAAAAACAAAGTATTAAATATGATCGAATTGGCTTGTTTAAACAAGTTCAGCTGGGATAAAAACAAAGTATTAAATATGATCGAATTGGCTTGTTTAAACAAGTTCAGCTGGGATAAAAACAAAGTATTAAATATAATCGAATTGGCTTGTTTAAACAATTTCAGCTGGGATAAAAACAAAGTATTAAATATAATCGAATTGGCTTGTTTAAACAATATCAGCTGGGATAAAAACAAAGTATTAAATATGATCGAATTGGCTTGTTTAAACAATTTCAGCTGGGATAAAAACAAAGTATTAAATATGATCGAATTGGCTTGTTTAAACAAGTTCAGCTGGGATAAAAACAAAGTATTAAATATAATCGAATTGGCTTGTTTAAACAATATCAGCTTGGATAAAAACAAAGTATTAAATATGATCGAATTGGCTTGTTTAAACAATTTCAGCTGGGATAAAAACAAAGTATTAGAACTGAAATAAAGTCATATGAGTGAGATATATTTTCATCAAATATTGTCGTATGTTTGGAAATTTACATATTATCTTTCAGTCCGATTTGCCCAATATGTGGAGGTTTATGCGGATTTTGGAGCAACCGCCTTTATTGTTTTGTCAAATATGTGAAGGTTTATGCGGATTTTGGAGCAACCGCCTTTATTGTTTTGTCAAATATGTGAAGGTTTATGCGGATTTTGGAGCAACCGCCTTTATTGTTTTGTCAAATATGTGAAGGTTTATGCGGATTTTGGAGCAACCGCCTTTATTGTTTTGTCAAATATGTGAAGGTTTATGCGGATTTTGGAGCAACCGCCTTTATTGTTTTGTCAAATATGTGAAGGTTTATGCGGATTTTGGAGCAACCGCCTTTATTGTTTTGTCAAATATGTGAAGGTTTATGCGGATTTTGGAGCAACTGCCTTTATTGTTTTGTCAAATATGTGGAGGTTTATGCAGATTTTGGAGCAACCGCCTTTATTGTTTTGTCAAATATGTGGAGGTTTATGCGGATTTTGGAGCAACCGCCTTTATTGTTTTGTCAAATATGTGAAGGTTTATGCGGATTTTGGAGCAACCGCCTTTATTGTTTTGTCAAATATGTGAAGGTTATGCTGATTTTGGAGCAACCGCCTTTATTGTTTTGTCAAATATGTGAAGGTTTATGCGGATTTTGGAGCAACCGCCTTTATTGTTTTGTCAAATATGTGAAGGTTTATGCGGATTTTGGAGCAACCGCCTTTATTGTTTTGTCAAATATGTGAAGGTTTATGCGGATTTTGGAGCAACCGCCTTTATTGTTTTGTCAAATATGTGGAGGTTTATGCGGATTTTGGAGCAACGGCCTTTATTGTTTTGTCAAATATGTGGAGGTTTATGCGGATTTTGGAGCAACGGCCTTTATTGTTTTGTCAAATATGTGGAGGTTTATTTTGTCAAATATGTGAAGGTTTATGCTGATTTTGGAACAACCGCCTTTATTGTTTTGTCAAATATGTGAAGGTTTATGCGGTTTTGGAGCAACCGCCTTTATTGTTTTGTCAAATATGTGAAGGTTTATGTGGATTTTGGAGCAACCGCCTTTATTGTTTTGTCAAATATGTGAAGGTTTATGCTGATTTTGGAGCAACCGCCTTTATTGTTTTGTCAAATATGTGAAGGTTTATGCTGATTTTGGAGCAACCGCCTTTATTGTTTTGTCAAATATGTGAAGGTTTATGCGGATTTTGGAGCAACCGCCTTTATTGTTTTGTCAAATATGTGAAGGTTTATGCGGATTTTGGAGCAACCGCCTTTATTGTTTTGTCAAATATGTGAAGATTTATGCGGATTTTGGAGCAACCGCCTTTATTGTTTTGTCAAATATGTGAAGGTTTATGCGGATTTTGGAGCAACCGCCTTTATTGTTTTGTCAAATATGTGGAGGTTTATGCGGATTTTGGAGCAACCGCCTTTATTGTTTTGTCAAATATGTGGAGGTTTATGCGGATTTTGGAGCAACCGCCTTTATTGTTTTGTCAAATATGTGGAGGTTTATGCGGATTTTGGAGCAACCGCCTTTATTGTTTTGTCAAATATGTGGAGGTTTATGCGGATTTTGGAGCAACCGCCTTTATTGTTTTGTCAAATATGTGGAGGTTTATGCTGATTTTGGAGCAACCGCCTTTATTGTTTTGTCAAATATGTGGAGGTTTATGCGGATTTTGGAGCAACCGCCTTTATTGTTTTGTCAAATATGTGGAGGTTTATGCGGATTTTGGAGCAACCGCCTTTATTGTTTTGTCAAATATGTGGAGGTTTATGCGGATTTTGGAGCAACCGCCTTTATTGTTTTGTCAAATATGTGAAGGTTTATGCGGATTTTGGAGCAACCGCCTTTATTGTTTTGTCAAATATGTGGAGGTTTATGCGGATTATGGAGCAACCGCCTTTATTGTTTTGTCAAATATGTGGAGGTTTATGCGGATTTTGGAGCAACCGCCTTTATTGTTTTGTCAAATATGTGAAGGTTTATGCGGATTTTGGAGCAACCGCCTTTATTGTTTTGTCAAATATGTGGAGGTTTATGCGGATTTCGGAGCAACCGCCTTTATTGTTTTGTCAAATATGTGGAGGTTTATGCGGATTTTGGAGCAACCGCCTTTATTGTTTTGTCAAATATGTGGAGGTTTATGCGGATTTTGGAGCAACCGCCTTTATTGTTTTGTCCAATATATGGAGGTCTATGCTGATTTCGGAGCAACCGCCTTTATTGTTTTGTCCAATATGTATCGTAATGAGTACAAAAGCACAAGTTAATTGAGATTACTAAAGTTTATTACAAGTCCAATTTAAAGTTATTACAAGTCCAATTTCTAACTAATTACAAGTGGTGTAATTTTATTTAGTTTGACAAACGTACGTTGCCTAAAAGTATTTCGAAAACCGAGTCCGCGTTTCGGTGAAAATGGGATTCTTATATTCAGATTCCCTCCACTGCCTGTCAACGATTTTTGAATCATTAACAGTATTTATTAATTGCTAATTGCGAGTTATTCCCCATTTTAACTACTCCCATTAGTGAGGATGACACTTCTAAAGCGTTTTACTGATTACCACACGGACTGCCCGCTATTGAGGTCTTTAGCTATGGCAATTTGCTTGCTGTATTAATTGCAAGAGCGGCCGGTCTCATACACGACTTCGCCCACTTGACATTTGGGCATATGTGGTGGACAATCGTTCTCTGTGTTTTCCTTCTGTTAAGTTCACGGTTTTTATACCGGGTTAGTTTATGTAAGCTTTTAGTTTATTATTTGAAACCAATTTACTCCTATACATCCTATATTGGATTCTGTTCTGTTACTAACATGTGGAGGTTTATGCTGATTTTGGAGCAACAGCGTTAATTGTTTTGTCCAATATGTGGAGGTTTATGCTGATTTTGGAGTAACCACATTTATTGGTTTATCCAATATATGGAGTTTTATGATTTTAAAGCAACCGCCTTTATTGTTTTACCTTTATTATTTTGTCCAATGTGTGGAGTTTATGCGGATTTTGGAGCAACAGCGTTTATTGTTTTGTCCAATATGTGGAGGTTTATGCGGATTTTTGAGTAACCACATTTATTGTTTTATCCAATATATGGAGTTTTATGATTTTAAAGCAACCGCCTTTATTGTTTTACCTTTATTATTTTGTCCAATGTGTGGAGTTTATGCGGATTTTGGAGCAACAGCGTTTATTGTTTTGTCCAATATGTGGAGGTTTATGCGGATTTTGGAGTAACCACATTTATTGTTTTATCCAATATATGGAGTTTTATAATAATTTTAAAGCAACCGCCTTTATTGTTTTACCCAATATGTTGAGGTTTATGCAGATTTATGAGATACCGCATTCATTAATTAGACTCACATTTATTCATTTATTTTCAAATGTTAAATCTGTAAATGTATATTCAATAAAATATTTATATATAAAAATAAATATATTCTTACAAATGTTTCGTGAAATCATTTTCAGTCATTTTCTATATAAAATCTAAAATAGCGAGGACGGGTATGGTATCTGTTGTTATTCCCAAAGAAAAAGAATAAAATGTATATACATAAGTAGAACAGAAAATAACAAATATACTTGTTAACTACATAAGTAAGGCTTATCTTAAAGCAGCCTGAATATGCAAACTTACCATTTTAAACCAATACAACTGCAGTTAGACTGTAGAACGGACCTGACATTCCACGCTTTGGATCGTAACCTAGCGGCGAGATATGAGCACGTTGATTGGTCATTTTTTTTTAGAAAATATGAATGACGTCAAAGTAAGCGTTATCTTAAACTAATAGTGCTATGTATTCTACGACAGCCATATACGCCCCTGGTTCATTGGAGTTGAACAAAGCTAAGTCTGATAATATCTAGGACTATGATAGACTAGCATAAACTAGCCTGACTAGCGGCATCATTATATAAATCATCAGCACTATTTTCAGTACAATGAAAGCAAACTGACTACTACATGCAAGAAATTGAGAGTCCTAGATTTGAGTCCTGGACGGACGATAAATATATTTCAGCTACTGTGTTTCGGCATATTTGATCATGCATCGGATAGCCTTACACTGTGGGCAGCACTCATCTGGATATGGATTCAGCGTATATAGTTAAGTTTATTGATTGATTGAATATTTAGCGTCATTTTTATGCCATCGAGGGCTAACAGACGATCAGTTAACCTAACCACTGTTTCTTGGGATTAACCAGTACTCGAGCACACACCGTCTCTGCAAGTAACTGATGACTTTCCCACTTGAATCAGTGATGAGAGACGAATGATAATGAGTCGCAATGTCGTATATCAATCATCACTGAGACTGTTGCCGAGCGGGGGATTCGAACTCACGACCCCTTGGATTGATAGTCAGACGCGTAACCGACTGAGCTAAACGGGCCCGGCTGTATCTAGTTAAGAGCCCGTCGATATATACAGTTGTGTTTCTAAGCAACCGTTAGGTTTGACTCCTGGACTGCCGACATACAGATATATGTCTGTTATTGTGTTTTGGCATATTTTATCATTAATTGGATAGCCTAACACTGCGGGAAGCACTCACCTGGATATGGATTCAGCATATTTAGTTGATATCCCGTCGATATATACAGTTGTGTTTCTAAGCAACCGTTATGTGTGAGTCCTGGACTGACCACATACAGGTATATTTCTGTTACTGTGTTTTGACATATTTTATCATTAATTGGCTAGCCTAACACTGTGGGCAGCACTCACCTGGATATGGATTCAGCATATATAGTTGAAAACCCGTCGATATATACAGTTGTGTTTCTAAGCAACCGTTAGGTTTGAGTCCTGAACAGAGACATACATGCATATTTTATCATTTGTGGAATAGTCTAACACTGTTGGCGGCAGCACTCACCAGGATATGGATTCAACGTATCTAGTTGAGAGCCCGAATATAAATATACAATTGTGTTTCTAAGCAACCGTTAGGTTTGAGTCCTGGACTGACCACATACAGGTTTATTTCTGTTACTGTGTTTTGACATATTTCATCATTAATGTTATAGCCTAACACTGTGGGCAGCATTCAACTGGATATGGATTCAGCATATCTAGTTGAGAGCCCGTCGATATATAAAGTTGTCTTTCTAAGCAACCGTTTTGTTTGAGTTCTTGACTGACGACATACAGCTATATGTCTGTTTCTGTGTTTTGTCATATTTTATCATTAATGGGATAGCCTAACACTGTGGGCAGCACTCACCTGGATATGGATTCAGCGTATCTAGTTGAGAACCCGTCGATATATACAGTTGTGTTTCTAAGCAACCGTTATGTTTGAGTTCTTGACTGACGACATATACAGATATATGTCTGTTACTGCGTTTTGGGATCTTTTATCATTAATGGTATAGCTCTACACTGTGGGCTGAAGCACTAACCTGGATATTGATTCAGCGTATATAGTTGATAACCCGTCAATATATACAGTTGTGTTTCTAAGCAACCGTTCGGTTTGAGTCCTGGACATACGACATACAAGTATATGTCCGTTACTGTGTTTAGGCATATTTTATCTTAAATGGGATAGCCTAACACTGTGGACAGCAATCACCTCGTTATGGATTCTACGCATACAGTTGAGAGCCCGTCAATATAATTCAGTTGTGTTTCTAAGCAGCCATTAGATTTGAGTCCTGGACTTGCAACATACAGGTACATGTATAATTATTATGTCTTTCATTGTGTTTTGGCTTATTTTATCATTAATGTGATAGCCTAACACTGTGGGCAGCACTCACATGGATATCGATTCAGGGTATCTAGTTGAGAACCCGTCGATATATACAGTTGTGTTTCTAAGCAACCGTTAGGTTTGAGTCCTGAACTGACAACTTACAGGTTTATATTTTTTAATGTGTTTTGGCATATTTTATTATTAATGTGATAGCCTAACACTGTGGGCAGCACTCACCTGGATATGGATTGAGCGTATCTAGTTGAGAGCCCGTCGATATATACAGTTGTGTTTCTGAACAGCTAAGAAGAGATATTGTATAAAAGTCCAAGTTCAGGTACGGCATGTCGACTCTACTCTCCAGGGTAAGATTGCAGCTTCCCCGTGCTTCAATGCTGCTTGTAACAGTCATTTCGATGTCGGCAGCGTATATATGCTCGTGAACCATGGAAATGTGACCGCTACAAGTATCGCCCATCCTATCTGTAAACCAAAAAAACGCAGCAAAAGGCGATATGTTATACTAATAAAATTTCTATAATTACATTTATATATTAAGTTACTCAATGATAATTACAGTTGATGTAATGTATTTTTGATATACATGTATATAGATATATATTTTATTTTAAGCCTCTCTGATATCAATATATTTTTTTCATATAAAAAATGACAATTTTCGCAAAGTTCAATGATCTTGGACCGCGGGAGATATCCATATGCGATACTCTGTAAATGGCATATTTTCCTAACTTTATAATAAAATATTATATAATTTTATATTGAATGGTTCTTGTCACAACATATCATTGGCAGATTTATAGGGGCAGTGAGCTGGGTTGGCCTTTTGAACTGGAAACTTAAAAAAACTTTAAAAAAAACGCATAAATATACCTTTCATATATATATATAAAAAATTAATCAAGAGTGTGGAATCTGCAAATCTTCTGTTACGATTTGATATAGATATTCAATACATTACAAATATTCAATAGATAACATTATGTATCGTATATATCTACATACACTGCATTACATATACAAAAAGGATCGTCCGTGACCGTGTGGTCTAAGGCACCGCCATAATATCACTTACCTTTCACAGCTAATGTCGAAGGTTCGAGTACTGTTTATCAGTTACATGTGGAAGGACGATAATTATACTCACTTTCATTCTCGCATTTCCATATGGAAGTGTGCGTATTTCATGCACGAATAAAATCCACGTTTCTGTCTTTTCGTTTCGAATCCGAGCCAATAAAACTGGATCTGTCATATATAACCTGAAATGTGTTGAAAATGGCGTTACATATACAAACTTTTCAAATATATTTATGTACACCTTGTTCATACTTACATGCTTTAAATGGGATCTCGGCGAACGTGTGTGCCCATGATATCACCCATATGTATATCACTATCGTCCGTTTTGCTATTGCCATTAAGTCATGCATGGTTTGTCATACTAAACTGTCAAATCGAGCTCGTTCTAGCGCTTAACCTGCCAGCATACCCAAATAAAACCACATACCACCGAGCTACTTAATAAATAACAAATAAAGACACAACATGTACATATATCCGACGAATAATATATAAATACTGCGCTGGTATATTTAATGAAAATCACGCTTGTAAGACAATCAAGATATCGAAAAAAATCCACCCGCAGTGAAACATTACACAGAGTTTTACATATGGATTATCTATAGTTGGACGGATCTACACAAATGTCTTTAAAGTAAGTATGTCAGTACAATCAGGAAATAAATCAATAGTATTGGTCAAACCTGTTTACTATATTTCTATTTGATATGTTGAACAATCAATATCCAGTATTAAGACTTGCACAATACTTTGACAATAGCTGTGTTTGTGTAATTTCGACAACCCAACCGAAACGTATGGTTTACAAACTAATTGTGTTTGACAATTCGATAGTGATAATCTGATAAACTACTTTCATAATTATTAATATTAATATTAGCGGTAGTAGTACCAGTAGTAGTATCAGCAAGAGTAATAGTGCAAGTATTAGTAGCAAAAGTAGTTTTTGTAGAAGTTGTTTTCGTAGTAGAAGTAGTAGCAGTAGTAGTAGCAGTAGCAGCAGTTGTACTAGGTAGTAGTAGTAGTAGTAGTAGTAGTAGTAGTAGTAGTAGTAGTAGTAGTAGTAGTAGCAGTAGTATATATTACAGTAATATATTAGTATCAGTATTATTAACAGTACGAGTAAAAATGCAAGTAAAGTAATAGTAGCAGAAGTAGTTTAAGTAGAAGCAGTAGAAGTAGTAGCAGAAGTAGTTTAAGTAGTAGTAGTAGCAGAAGTAGTAGAAGTAGTTTAAGAAGTTGTAGAAGTAGTAGTAGTACAGCAGTCGTAGTAATAGAAGTAGAAGTATTAGAAGTAGTAGTAGCAGTAAAAATAGTTGCAGTAGTAGAAGTGATAGTAGCAGTAGATGTAGTTGTAGCAGCAACAGTAGTAATACTATTAATATCGTTATAATTACTATTATAATTAGAAGTAGTAGTAATAATAGTAAACTAGTAGTAGTAGTAATAGTAGAAGTAGTAATAAAAGTATCAATACGAGTAGTAGTAGTAGTAGTAATAGTAGAAAATATAGAATAGTAGTTGTAGACGTAGCAGTTGTAGTAGAATAAATAATAGTAGAAGTAGTAGTAGAAGTAGTAATAGTAGTAATAGTAGTAGTAGAAGAAGTAGTAGTAGAAGTAGAAATAGTAGTAGTATAAGAAGTAAAAATAGTAGTAGTAGTAGTGGTCGTGGTGGTAGTAGTAGAAGCAGCAGCAGCAGAAGTAGTAGCAATAGTAGTAGTTGTAGTCGCATTAGTAGTTGTAGTAGTAGTAGTAGTAATAGTAGTAAAAGTAAAGCAGTAGTAGTATTAAAATTAGTGGTAGTAGAAGTAGAAGTAGTATCATTAATGGAATAAGTATAAATAGTAGAAGTAAACATAGAAATAGTTGCAGTAGTAGTAGTAGTAGTAGTAGTAGTAGAAGTAGCTGTTGTTGTTGTTGTAGTAATAGTAGTTATTATGGTTGAAGTAGTAGTAGTATAAGTAGTAGTAGTAGTTGTAGTAGTAGTAGTAGTAGTAGTAGTAGTAGTAGTAGTAGTAGTGGTGGTGGTGGTGGTAGTAGACACTGCAGTCGTAGCATAAGCAGCAGTAGCATTAAAAAACAATGAAACAGAAAGAGATTGAGTACTCTCATCGTACTTTAACTACTGTGAGCTACAAAAAGTAAAGTCGGGGTGTTATATTTACGTGGTTTTATGGCGCGTTCAAAATGGACCCCATTAGTTTCTTCTTCTGACAGTTTAAGTGGTATATAATGATTTTATCAATTAGAAAATTTGTACTGTAAGTAAATATTTCATGATTGAAATGATATAGTTAACAAAACTGTTTAATTCCATTGCCACTTTTTTACCTATTCACATCAGTCAATATGATATAGAATAAAACGTTTTTTGGCACGCTTTTACATGTATATATTTATTGGTCGCAAGTATTGCCATACACGTGTATTTTTATTAATATCATAAGTAAGAATTTAAATTACATTCATTTAGGAGAATATTTTGAAGTAGTTGTGGTTTTAATAGCTCGGTTAGTTTACCTGTACCTTGACAATAACAATGTAAGATTTTACATAAAAATAGTTACGGCTCTGCGCAGTAATTCAGTGACTATATATTAACCTAATCTCATCTGCACTGTAATCATCCAATAGTAAGTGTTTGTGCGTCGATCGTTTATAAGATTTAATGTCACGTGACTTGCCAATATAGACAAATAAACCCAACAAAAGATGATTTTACGTCTTAATGTAACTTTTTTATGTATCGTGCTGCTTTGTTACATTTGTGATATAGCACCCATATATTTTCTTAATAAATGTGCTTAAAACATTTCCGGAATTGTAACGTAATAAACTACGTACATTCATAAAAAAAGTTTTTGTCTTACACACTGATAAAAGGGTTGTTATTTTTAAATGGAGTTAACGCCATTTTTTTTTATACATTTCTTGTTATATATGGCATATCCAGGTTAACAAATATCTCCGAATGAACCTGAGTAGAACCACGGTCCGACCACAAATAACTGGCAAACTTTCTAACATATTATTTCTGAACAAGCTGGAAACGAACCTATGATCTTAGCGACGAGAGGTAAGGGACCTTTAGACGGCACCTTAGACAACTCGGCCGCGGAGGACCCTTTCACCGATATAAGACTGTTTGAGTAACCTTTGATGATAAATGTTTAAACGGTATAAAACACCGTGCGACATCATGAAACAAACCCTTTTGGAATCGACTGTTTGTAAAAGTACGACATTATAATATAGCCTCCTTCTTGCACAGTATCAACTATTTGTAACAAGAGGACCATACCTGGTTATCAAAAAAACAGTCACCTAAATCTATTCAGTTATAAGAAATAACGTTTTTTGTCAATTTCTCTTATATAGACTTAATAAAGTAAGCTCCGCCCCAAGGGCCAAACCGTGAGACCAAGGGACATGAAATTCATAAATGTTATAAAGGACACATAGTCGTCAATAATCCTGCTCACAATTTGTTTCTGAGTTCTTCCTTTAATTATAAGAAGATTCTTGAATTTGATTGATTTGGCCCCGCCCCGCTTCTAAGACTTTATGGGGGTGGGGACCATGAAATTCACATAGGTATTAACCATTATGTCGGCAACAACAAATCACACAAAAACCATTCATATAAGTCTATTCAGTTATAAGAAATAACGATTTTTGTCATTTTCTCTTATATAGATTTAGTAAAGTAGACCCCACCCCCAAGGCCGTACCGTGAGACCCAGGGACATGAAATTCACAAATTTTATAAAGGAACCCATAGGCGTCAATAATCATGCTTACAACTTGTTTCTGAGTGCTATCTATAATAATAAGATTTTTTCAAGGTTACCTTTAATTTTTTCGGCCCAACCCCCTGGGTTCAGACCGTGAGAAACAGGGACATGCATATCAGAATTTTTATACGGGACCCATATGTGTCCATAATTATGTTCACCATTTGATTTCCAGTGCTTCCGATGTTTTTAAAATTCACCATGATTTTTATAGTTTTAGCCCCGCCCCCAAGGCCCAAAGGGGAGTGGGGACCATGCAATTCACAATTTTGAATAACCCTTAGGTACCCAAACTGTGTACAACATTTCCTTACAATTGAGCTCACTGTTTTTCAGAAAAAGTCGAAAATGTAAATTTTTTTCGGATGCACTAAATGTTTTAGGCGCCATCTCCAGGGGCAAACCGCCTAACTGCGAGACATAGGGACATGCAATTTACATTTTTTTATAAATGACCCATATGTGTCCATAATCATGCTCACCATTTGTTTCCAAAAGCTTCCTATATTAAGAAGTAAATTTTTAAAGTTTAACCTTAAATTTAACCCCAAAGCCACAGGAGGGTGGGGACCATGCAATTCACAGTTTTAATTCACTGTTAGGTACCAAAGCTGCATACAACATTTCTATACAATCGAGCTCACGGTTTTTGAGAAGAAGCCAAAAATGTGAATTGTTTACAGATGCACTGACTTTTTTACCACTTCCAGGGCAAATCCGTGAGATCCAGTGGCATGATATTCACACATTTTATCAAGGACCCATATTGTATATAATCATGCTCAACATTTGTTTCCAAAAGCTTCCTATATTAAAAAGAAGATTTTCAAAGTTTACCTTAAATTTGACTGTTTTGGCACCACCCCAAGGCTTCAGGGGATTGGGGACCATGCAATTCACAATTGTGATTCACCTTAAGGAAAAAAAGCTGCATACAATATATCGATTCAATTTAGCTTACGGTTTTTGAGAAGAAGTCGAAAATGTAAAATGTTTACGGATACACTATTTTTTAAGCTCCAGCCCCGGGGCCAAACTGTAAAACCCAGGGACATGCAATTCACACTTTTTATAAATGACCCATATGAGTCCATAATCATGCTCACCATTTGTTTCCCAGTGCTTCCGATGTTTTTAAAGTTTACCTTGAATTTGACGGTTTTGGCCCCCACCCCCAAGGCTCAAGTGGGTGGAGACTATGAAATTCACAGTTTTGATTCACCCTTAGCTGCCAAAGTTTCCTTTTTTCCTTTTGGAAATAACTTGCAAAACAGTAAAATACTTTTAGTATAAAACTAATCCTCGTTTGGGAGTTCATTTTTTCAAGAATTATTAGCGGATACGCCACGTTGGCGTATATCCAGGTAAGCAAGTATAACATTAGGACCTTGGCATTTATACTATTGCGTCGGAGTTTAAACTGAAAGCCGTTCAAATAAACTTAGTCGTGATTTCTCCAATTAAACAGAAATGAATTATTTTGTTATCATATGTTAAGGTAGTCAAACTTTCAGAAAACTATAGTTAAAGACAATCAACATGTCAGACACGTATTTAAGAAATAAACCCTTCTATTTAACTTTAACTATAATTGTATTTATAATAAACTCATCTATATTCATTTCTCGGACAATTTCTATGCGTCTAAGGGATCATTTTTATCGGAAAGTATTGGTTATCACAACAGCAATACTACGTATTGTGCGCTGGTCATAAAACGGTGACCCTGAAACTGATTTTTTGCTGTTCTTATTGTTCCTGACCACAGTTTCACTTAAACCTGAAATTTTCCTCAAATAATGAATCTCAATTTCTTTCAATGATTATTTGAACTCCTATTGTACTGAAATGACCACACAAAATATGTATCAGAACAATTTTTTACTCATTGGTAATGGGTAACATACAAAATGATCAATTTAAATGGAATTATAGTATTTCGAAATTTTGAGTTGATTAAAAACCT
>CM055900.1:72003465-72158173 GCA_029582155.1 Panopea generosa
TAATTCTCTACAGTAGACCTACTGATGTTCCTGCTCTCTGTTTGCCAGAGTTCTCTACAGTAGACTTACGGTTGTTCCTGCTCTCTGTTTACCAGAATGCCCTACAGTAGACTAACTGATGTTCCTGCTCTCTGTTTGCCACAATTCTCTACAGTAGACTTTCCCATGGTCCTGCTCTCTATTTGCCACAATTCTTACAACAGACTTACCCATGTTCCTGCTCTGTTTGCTACAATTCTCTACAATAGACTTACGGATGTTCCTGCTCTCTGTTTGCCAGAATTCTCTACAGTAGACCTACCGATGTTCCTGCTCTCTGTTTGCCAGAGTTCTCTACAGTAGACTTACGGTTGTTCCTGCTCTCTGTTTACCAGAATGCCCTACAGTAGACTAACCGATGTTCCTGCTCTCTGTTTGCCACAATTCTCTACAGTAGACTTTCCCATGGTCCTGCTCGCTATTTGCCACAATTCTCTACAATAAACTTACCCATGTTCCTGCTCTGTTTGCTACAATTCTCTACAATAGACTTACGGATGTTCTTGCTCTCTGTTTGCCAGAATTCTCTACAGTAGACCTACCGATGTTCCTGCTCTCTGTTTGCCAAAATTCTCTACAGTAGACTAACCCATGTTTCTGCTGTCTATTTGCCAGAATTCCCTACAGTAGACTTACTGATGTTCCTGCTCTCTGTTTACCAGAATTCTCTACAGTAGACTTACCCATGGTCCTATTCTCTATTTGCCAGGATTCTCTTCAGTAGACTTACCCATGTTCCTGCTCTGTTTGCCACAATTCTCTACAGTAGACTTACCCATGTTCCTGCTCTGTTTGCCACAATTCTTTACAATAGACTTACCCATGTTCCTGCTCTGTTTGCCACAATTCCCTGCAGTAGACTTACCGATGTTCCTGCTCTCTGTTTGCCAGAGTTCTCTACAGTAGACTTACTGATGTTCCTGCTCTCTGTTTACCAGAATTCCCTACAGTAAACTTACCAATGATTCTGCTCTCTGTTTGCCAGAAAATCTCTATAGTAGACTTACCCATGTTTCCTGCTCTGTTTGCCTAAATTCCCTACAGTAGACTTACAGATGTTCCTTTTTCTCTGTTTGCCAGAATTCTCTTCAGTAGACTTACCGATGTTCCTGCTCTCTGTTTGCCAGGAGACTCTGTAAGGATTGTATCTGCCCCTTCTGGTTCTCACATGTGCTGCGTAACATATCTACTTCGCGACTCATTGCTGCTGATTTCATTAATGCCTCCTGTAACTTCTTGTGCTGAAATATGAAAATATCATGATAAAATAGAATAATGTTTTTAGAAATTCTTTATATATGTGAATATTCATGATGTTTGTATCTACATCAAACAAGTGTATTCACATAAACTTTGTCAATGATACACAGATGAATTCTAATAAAAATATTTCTATTAAGGTGCATCACCAATAACTTTCTGTTCAGTAAATGATGAAAAGTTTATTAAATAACAAAGAGGAAGGTCCCGTTAGAAGATAATGGTTGATTCCATTCTGGTAGTTTCTCTTATTTATGATAGATTCATTAATACACATGCCGAAATTTTCCATTTTTACTCGTCATTGTTTTAGCACAACCCCGGTAATGGCAAATGTGTGACTTTTTTTGTGGGCCATGATTTAGTATTTGGTCAACAAAATTAAATAATTTTACACTACAGAGACAAAATACAATATTAGTTATTGAACAGAATATCCATAATATGTGATGTTTGATAAAAATGTGCCTCTAAGATCCAAAATACAAAATTATCAGCGATATAGATGAGGCATCTTTAATATATTGATAACAACAGTTTAAACTTGGTCCGTATGGAAGTCTCATAATGATCTGACAAACATTCCACTATGTTAGAGTATCAGTACAAGAATACTGGGTGTGTAAGAAGACTGGGTTATAAGAATATTGAATACTCAGTGTAAGAATACTTGGTGTAAGAATACTGGGTGTAAAAATACTTGGTGTTAGAATACTGGGTGCAAGAATACTTGGTGTAAAAATACTGAGTGTAAGAATACAGGGTGTAACAATACTGAGTGTAAGAAGACTGAGTGTAAAAAAACTGAGTGTAAGAGTACTGGGTGTAAGACTACTTGGTGTAAATTGAATGAATGGTGTTTTACGGCACATCCACACATAAATAGGTCATTTTGTGCGCACAAAGATTAATGGACATGATGATGACAAAAATATATTAAATAAATACGGTTAAAATCTTTTTAAAACTATTTACAAATAAATAAATGAAAATATTTACAAATAAATAAATGGAAAGGACAATTCAGCGAAAAAGGTCAATAATATAATAATTGGTACTAAAAATGATTAAAAACCTTAACCTCTTTAAGAAAACCAAATATATGTTTTATCAAATAACTCATTCATACTGTCGTCTCTGTAGTACATTTTTTCGCATTGGAGAAAAGTCCACACAGTTGACCAGTATGTGCTTCACAGTAAGCGGTGCAAAACAGGGCACACACTCTGGAACAGGTTCACGTTTTAAAAGATATGAATGTGTACAGCGTGTATGCCCAATTTTACACTCGGCTAATACAACTTCTCAACGAATACTCCTATTGCCAGGATGCCATTCGCCAAGTTTTTGGTTTCATAACATGTAATTTATTATGAATAGCAAGATCCCAAGAGGACTGCCATGAACTAAAAACATATTTATTGATATGAAATTCAAAATCCTTAAAAGGTAGTTTAAGATTATTATTATTAAAGCTTAAGGCCACTTTTGCAGCCTTATCAGTTTTATCGCTTCCATGAATTCCTGTATGACCAGGAAGCCAGCAGAAAATATTATGTTATCTTTACACAAAAAATGATATCTATTTAAAAGTTGAAGAACAAGAGGATAATCATCTTTCATGCCATCTATGGCTTGAAGAGATGAAGTGAATCAGAAAATATAATAAACTTTTTTTTTTTCAGATTCATTAATGTAGTTCAATGCCAAATCGATGGCTTCGAGTTCAGCTGAAAAGATGGAGACTCCGTTTGGTAATCAGTGGTGTAAGAAGACTGGGTATAAGAAGACTGGGTGTAAGAAGACTGGATATAAGAAAACTGGGTATAAAAATACTGGGTGTAAGAAGACTGGGTGTAAGAAGACTGGGTGTATAAGAAGACTGGGTGTAAGAAGACTGGGTGTAAGAAGATTGGGTATAAGAATACTGGGTGTAAGAAGATTGGGTATAAGAAGACTGGGTGTAAGAAGATTGGGTATAAAAGACCGGGTGTAAAAAGACTGGGTGTAAGAAGATTGGGTGTAAGAAGACTGGGTGTAAGAAGACTGGTGTAAGAAGATTGGGTATAAGAAGACTAGGTATAAGAAGACTGGGTGTAAGAAGACTGGGTATAAGAAGACTGGGTGTAAGAAGATTGGGTATAAGAAGACTGGGTGTAAAAAGACTGGGTATAAGAACAGTTTAACAAAACAAGATATTGGTTAAACTGCAGCTGCTCCCGAACAAGTTCTTGACTGAGTAGCAGCTGCATTATTTGTAATGGAAAGGGTAGTAAAGGGGAGATAATTTATGGAATGTTTGGTTCACTCTGCACTGCCACACAATGACCTCTACTCATGTT
The DNA here is from genome assembly GCA_029582155.1 of Panopea generosa. Taxonomy (NCBI): domain Eukaryota; kingdom Metazoa; phylum Mollusca; class Bivalvia; order Adapedonta; family Hiatellidae; genus Panopea; species Panopea generosa. The sequence goes on from CM055900.1 coordinate 72,007,107, forward strand.
CCAAGTCTCATTCCTTTCCATATTCTTGAAGATCAAACCAAGAATTTATGGTAATGGACAGAATCAAAGGGTCACAACTTTATTAATAAGCATCAAAACACAACACAAAGTCCAGATGCACATCTCCACTTCGTAGTGATGCATCCTAAAACAATTCATTATTTTCCAACAAAAGGTTTGAGAAATAGCGCAGACACAGGTTTTATAATGAACGGAATAAATGGGTAATAACTCTGTGAAAAATCATCGAATCAAAATACAAAGTCCACAATATGCACATCTCCACTTGGTAGTGATGCGTCCTATTCCATACTGTATATTTCTCACACATCATGCATTTCACAATCTATACATTTCACACACTATATATTTTACACATCATGCATTCCACATTCTATACATTTCACACACCATATATTTAAAAAAACATTTTACAAATAATATTTTCACACTTTATATATTCTACAAATCATACATTTCACACATGCTATATTTCACAAACATTCTACAAATAATATTTTCACACTTTATATATTCTACAAATCATTTCGCTCACTATATAATGTCACATTCCAAATATTCTACACATCATATTTTCCTCACTTTATAATTATATTTCACACATCCTACAGCACATATAATTACATCATGTGTTTGCTGTTTCAGTTTTTCTCGCTCTTCCCTTGAAGCCATCTCCTCCATCTGTCGCAATGCCTTTGTCTGCTCATCTTGGATTTTTCTACTCTTCGACAAGTGCTCCACAGCATCTTGTAAATTTTTCTACAACAAAAATGCTTATATCAACGAAGATGATATAAAAAATGCTATAATGAACGGAACAGCCAACCGGGTACTTTTGTATTTCCAGTATCTTTGTTGCTACTTTTGTATTTCCAGTATCTTTGTTGCTACTTTTGTATTTCCAGTATCTTTGTTGCTACTTTTGTATTTCCAGTATCTTTGTTGCTACTTTTGTATTTCCAGTATCTTTGTTGCTACTTTTGTATTTCCAGTATCTTTGTTATATATTGAGTAGTGCTATTTAAATTTGTATACAACATTAACAGTTTTGATTTTTTGATTTTATATAACCTTAATGTTTTTTTCATATTCAAGTACAAATTTCGAAGAAATTGCATTAATACTTTTTGAGAAAATACATTAAATGTCAGATACATAAAATGTTAGGTTGCATGTAAGCTATTCCATTCCGTATATAAACTTATTTTAAAAAAAATTTAAGAAAATATCATATCAATAAAACAAAAATTTAATAAAGATTATTGTCAAAAGATGAGCTTGGTAAACCAATATTTGTAAATCTTTAAAAAAAAAAGAAGACAAATATGACCAAAATTCACCTTACTGTAAAATATACGACACTTTGGTCTGGGTCAAATTTGATAATAGGGTCACTGGTAAAACAAATATGTAGAGTGTGATTGTGTACACTAAAATATTTTTTATATGTTTGACCCCCCGGGTAATATGAATCTCGGACAATTTACAGAGCAGCGGACTATTTCCTTAAAAAAAATTATTTAGCACTTTATGGCACCACAAAACACTGTTTACAATCCCCCTACCCCATCTCCTAATTACATAAATGACCATGACCCAATTACAAATATTGTCTCTATTACTAAATTTTCTCCTTACAGTTTTGATGAAAGTAACTGATACAGTATTGATTCTGTACTTTCTTACACAGTGGGAAGTAGTGTGTTTGTCACAAATGTTCAAGTGCAGGATTGTAATAAACTCAGGTCATATTTTTTGTATCAGCCTAGTGTAATGTCACCTTTGCGATTTCTGTATAACTCATACCTAAAATGCTGAACTACTTAATGACTTGCTTGTATATGTATATACAACTGATGCTGAATTGTAGTGGTAAAATTATCCTTTCCACATAATTTGTATGACTTCATGCTTTATTGTTAAATGCTAAATATATGTACTTATTTGAATACAATATTGTTTAAATTAAAATGATGTTATTTTCAGACGTTACATCATTAACACTTGTGGATACTAATTCTCGTTCCTATACAGGTGATATGTTAAATAAATGGTAAAAGTACCATTTTCTCGAGTTATGTGATAAAAAAGATCTTACATTCATTTATTTTTTTTATTAATAAAAGTGTTGGCAAAAATGATATCCTTGAATAACAAAAGATTCCTCATGCAGGATCTCTGCAAGCATAAGACTCATTTTATCACAGAACTCAGATAAATGGTACATTTACCAATAATCTAGCAGATCACCTCTACAAGGGACATGAATAAATCAGGCATACTTGTTTCTGTCAGTCTAGCACAACTACTTAACAGCTCAAAATAACATCATTTTACCTTGATAAATCAACATCAATTTATATATTTGGACAAATCCGAAAGCAGTTTGGCATTTACTGTACGAAAGCGATTTATAAGGAAAACACAGAACACTGAGTTAGAAGTGATATTACACTAGGCTAATTTTAAAATAGATTAATTATAATCCTGAACCATAAATCATGTGATAAAACTGCATATTTATTTATTTTGCTTTTAATTTTTTTATGTCTTTATGTGGGTACCTGTAATTTTTTCATTTTCTTCTTGTAAGCGCAGTTTGATTTCTCGTTCATTCATGACTGCTTGTTTTAATCGTGAAGTTGCATCTATGGCCAGATCCTTCATATCACTGTCGTCTTTTGCTGCAAAAACATAAAATATTATCTCTTTACTTAACATAAACATTGTATTGTGTATTGCACTATAATTTGTGTATTGTGTTTTACATATCAATGGCACTGTGTTTGCATATTGTGTTGTAATTTGAACATTGTTATTGTTTGTGTATTGCATAACAATTGCACTGTGATCTGTATATTGTGTATTGTTTGTGTTTTGCATATTGTGTATTGTTTGTGTTTTGCATAACAATTGCACTGTGTTTTGCATATTGTGTATTGTTTGTGTATTGCATAACAATTGCACTGTGATTTGCATTTTGTGTATTGTTTGTGTATTGCATAACAATTGCACTGTGATTTGCATAATGTGTTTTGTATAACAATTGCACTGTGATTTGCATATTGTGTATTGTTTGTGTTTTGTATAACAATCACACTGTGATTTACATATTGTGTATTGTTTTCTGTGTGCATAACAATCACACAGTGATTTGCATATTGTGTATTGTTTATGTATTGTTTAATTATTGCACTGTGATTTGTTAATTCTGTATTGTTTATGTACTGTGATTTGTTTATTGTGAATTGTTAATGTATTGCAGATCAATTGCAGTATGATTTGCATATTGTGTATTGTCTATGTATTGCATAATAATTACATGTGATTTATAAATTGTGTCTTCTTTGTGTATTGCATATCAATTTGTATATTGTGTAATGCATTAAATGTAATGTGGATGCAAAGAAAATTGAAATTGTAACAGCCTTGACCCTTTTTATTTTCATAAAAAAAAAATCATCAAAAAATTTAAAAATAAAAATAAAAAATAAAAATTCTCCCGCCTTCCCCGTTTTTAAAGAAAGATTTAGATGATAATCTAGCAAATAATTTATAATGACCTACGGATTCAAGTCTTATTTTATGATGGAGGATGTCATTATTATCACTGTTCTCCACAAGGAACTGGAAAACCTTTTGCTTGTATACTAGTACCTCTGCTTTGTTGACAGTATATTTATAATATTATAGTCTGGGATCATCAATCAGAAAACCCTGTGGTTCTGGGTAAGTAATATATGACCACAGCAGATCACTACAGATCAGTCCCCGGGTATAGATTTCTGAGGTTTGTATAATATTTCCCGAGGATGTAAAAAACACCATGGAACGTTCCAATACTCCATGGTTTATAAAAGATTTCCCCATTTTTATACCAATTTCCTAAGTTTTTTTTTACCTCAACTGTATTTATAAATGTGATTTTTTTATCCAAACCGCACAATTTGGTGTCTGGATACTCCACGGTTAAAACCTCAGAAAATGAATAGCAGATCACTACTGTGGGTACCACTGCTGTGTGTGTGATCCTCCAAAAACGGTGTCATCCATTTTATCATTTGTTAATCATGATAATCCATGGTGTGATTCCTGGTTGCCGCATGCATGATGACAGGAGTTATTGGAAACAAATTGAGTACTTGTTTTAGACAAAAACTGCTCAAGGTTTCATCAAGGTTCTAGGTTCAATCTCGATATTCATTTTTATGACCTACATTTTTTTTTTAACATGGAGAGTGAGCTTGGAATCTTTCATTCTGTTGGTACAATATAACATTTTTGTGTTGGTATGTCATAAAATCTGAGACTTCATTTGTTCATTAGGACGCTTGGTACTTACCTTTACTAGACAGACCCTGGATGTGGTCAACCAATTTTTTGGCAGCTGCCTCTGCCTTCCATCTTCTCTCTCGTTCTTTCTCAAGTTCTTGCATAATATCCTAAATAAACAGAAACAGACAAAAAGTGTTTCATCTTAAAAAATTCTGGATGACGACACATAGGTTGACAAGCAGCATTTAAGTGTTGTCTATTTTTAGAATGGGTAGTTTGTTTCAAGTTAACCACCTCAATTTAAATATTGAGTTTGTCACATTTTGGTAGATTTGACATACCAAATCATTCGAAATTTATTTATTAATGATAATGAGATGCTTTTTAAAAATAATTAAGATATTTAAAGTGTTTTTCCTGATATACTCCATTTAAGTTTCCCTCCATAAAAACCATCATGTGACTCCCCAGGTTAAGAACAGTTGATGAATATATAAAAAAAACACACACAAAATTTTGTTTATTTCTCAGCTTGAAATAAAGAAAAAGAATAAACTTTTTACACACTTTAGCCGATATTTACACCAGAAGCATAAAAATGTCATGTCATAGTTACAGACCCTAGACTGCTCAAGTACACCATAATTGCACTCTGTTTGCACTCAGTTTGCACTCCATTCGCTCTCGGTTTACCATTCGTTTGCATGCATTTGATTAAGTGGGGTTAATTTAATGCACTCACAAACGCAAGTATTCGCTCACAAGCGATGTATACTATCTTTATTTAATACTCTCAGCGTTCGCTTCATTCGTTCAGTGTTCACTCAACGTTCAGTCCGCTCAGTTCCGTTTCTGTCCCATAACCAATTGCAACATCTCAATTCTTAAAATAATTCCATATTGACTTTTTTATTAAAGCTGTTAAAATTGGAGCAATAAATAAAATGTATCCATGGGATTTAGTCAAGGTAATTGAATTCATAATTCGATTGTTTTTCTACACATTGTGTCACCCGTTGGGCGAAAGGTTGTTAATTTCAGGTAAAACCATTAATGATAGTAGGGAAGTTTAATGGAAAAGTCTATATTTTGATATGTGATCAGTCGTCTGTGTAATCAAAGAATATCGCACGTTCTACCGACTTCTCCTATCCAGACCAAAATGTGTTTGCCTCAGTAACTTCTTTGATATACCGTAAGCTGTTTGTTACAGGAAAGAAAAAAAAGTTGTCCACAAAATTTACAAACACAACATCAACATAAACTAAATAATTATATTGTAATTGTTATTAATAATTCAATACCACCTATACATCTTTGGATTAACAGTAATCCATTCATTTGCTCACTATAAGCAGTGACCTAACAATATGTGGATATGTCACTGGTTTTTGTTAATGTTCAAACTAAAATCAGCTTTATAATAAATAATAAAATTATGCACTGCATGGGTGATGAAAAATTTATTATAATTCGTGCGATGGGATTTGACATATTAAATAATAAATGATTTTTGAAAAATAATAATCTTGTAGTGTTTTTCTCAATTTGGGTCTAAATGTGGCTTCACTTAAATTAAAAAATATATTCTGATATTATAAGATTTAATAAATTTATATTTTCGTTATCATTATGTATATATATATGTACCTGAAATGAACTTTTTTTCAGTGCTTCTCAAATTAATGTTTTTACGGATAGTATGATTCATGTTAATATATTATTAAAATACAAACAATATTAAATTTGTTTGAAAATATACCCACTGTGCTATACTGCTACTTATATGACACGCAGCAATACAGACACCCGTGGTGTTAATTACATTATGTCACATGCCAGTGAGAGCTGTGTCAATTAAATTATGCGTTAAAGTGGTGACTTACCGGTCTATTGACCAGGGAAGAACCCTGCGGATACTTTCGTTTTGATTGTAATTAGTGCCAGATGGATGAATCTTAATTGAACCCGCAGTATGTGATTAAAAAACAAAAGATATAAGAAAAACTGGCAGCCAATTAACAACAAATTTAAGATATTGGTTATTCGAGGTTTCAGAACGATACTTTAGTATGTAAACCCATGATATTAATATTAAATTTACGAAGTGAAACTGCCACATTATAAAATATAACCAGTACTGAGTGAATGGTAGAAAATGTGACATACACATATTAAGGGATGTGTATTTAGGGCTGCCAATTTACCACAGCCTGCATTCTGGATCTTGACTTTTGATGTAAAATAAATAAATTTAAAACAAAAATAAATCAATGTGCATGCATGGGCATTATACTTACGATTTAGTTGTTTTATTTTACGTAACAAATGCATTTATTATAAATTACGAACATATTTGACAGTTTGCAGTTTTTGTCCGTTAATTATCTGTCATTAGTCCCCTGGGTTAAATAAACAAGTCATTTACATTCCCAATCTGCAGGAGATGAATGTCAGCATATCTTTTGATAAAAAAACAGATAAAACTAAAAATCAGAATTGTTAATTTCACAAGATAAAAACAATCCTACAATTTTAAAACTAATGAAAATGTAGTATTTTATTTGTATTATTATTATTTGTTTTATTGTTTTTTAAATACTATTATCATTTGATCTGTTATTATAATATATATATATTGACTTCTTGATTAATTTTGTCACAGTTTTTATATTGGATAGGTGCGTGTGTGTATTTTGATTATTATTTGTGCCAGATTCATGAATCTTAATTTAACCCACGACATGTGATTGAATAAGCACAGACTCGGTGTTACTATGTTTGGGGAAAATATAAAAAAAAAAATACTCAAACAAATAGAATCATAATCATATAATTTTCTGCATATCTATGTTTTGTTTGATTCACAAATGCATTGATCTTTTTTGTGTTTAGAGCTGTATACGCTTAAATCCAATTGAAATATATGTTCTGTAACTATGTTCTATACTTAATTTATATCGAAATAGCAAGGCAAATAGTGATTTCATATTACATATTTTTCGAATTGTTGTTTACATATTATATAAATGTATTTATATATTTGTTGCGCAAACCAAATCACGTTTAAATGTACAACTAAATTGGCCTTGAAACTGTAGATAACCATTGATGCGTCATCTATTGTTTAATAGGTTTTTAAACTTATTATATTGATTAGCTAAATATTGATATTTATGATATAATTGACAAATTGTTGACCAAAATTAGTTTTATCATGCATTATACCAAAACACATTTATATATACTACATGGTTTATATTTATGTGAACAGAAAATTTCTTATTTATCTCGATTTCGATTATTGACATGCTCAAATAATGAAGAAAGAGTGTATCCAAATGAACGAATAGTTAAGTTATCAGTTATCTTACTGTGTCTAGCGTATAGTGTATATACTGCGCATCTGAGTGCACTCGATCTATTTCATGTGTTCAGGAGTGCGTTTATTTTTTAAAATCCAGCGTTCGCTACAGGTCTAGGTCCGCTCTGTCAGCGCTCAATCTGCGCTCCATTTGTTCCCGTTCACGCTCTGTCAGCGCTCAATCTGCGCTCCGTTTGTTCCCGTTCACGCTCTGCCTGCGCTTTGTTTGCGCTCTAAGTGCACTCCGTTTGCGTGCAATTGGCAAGTATGAATCAAGTTGATTGTAAACTGACTTAATTAGATATGGGCATGTAAGCAGATACAGCAGTCTTGTAATGAACAACCTCAACACAGCTGCCACCATTCTCGTAATTTACACGTGAAACTGCACACTGCTAATTGAAAACATGCAAAACCTTGCAAACAAACAAGTAAATGTCAATTAAATGTTATTTCTAATTAGTACAACTCGGTAGTTATCTACAGGTGGTAGTGCAGCAGATAAAATATTGGCTGCCCTTGCCAGATGTTGTTGGTTTGATCCCCAGCTCCACGCAATGGACTCACAAAAAATACACTCAGTACTGGTCATACCAAGGGAGCACAACTCAGTACTGGTAATACCCAGGAAGCACAACTCAGTACTGGTCATACCCAGGAGGCACAATTCAGTGCTGATTATACCCAGGAGGCACAACTCAGTACTGGTCATACCCAGGAGGCACAACTCAGTACTGGTTATTCCAAGGAGGTGCAACTCAGTACTGATCATTCCCAGGAGGCACAACTCAGTACTGGTTATACACAGGAGAACCAACTCAGTTCTGGTTATACTCAGGAGGCACAACTCAGAACTGGTTATACCCAGGAGGCGCAACTCAGTACTGGTCATACCCAGGAGAACCAACTCAGTACTGGTTATACTCAGGAGGCACAATTCAGCACTGGTTATACCCAGCAGGCGCAACTCAGTATTGGTCATACCCAGGAGGCACAACTCAGTACTTGTCATACCCAGGAGGCACAACTCAGTACTGGTTATACTCAGGAGGTACAACTCAGTACTGGTCATACCCAGGGGGCACAACTCAGTATTGGTTATACCCAGGAGGTACAACTCAGTACTGGTTATACTCAGGAGGTACAACTCAGTACTGGTCATACCCAGGGGGCACAACTCAGTACTGGTTATACTCAGGAGGTACAACTCAGTACTGGTCATACCCAGGGGGCACAACTCAGTACTGGTTATACCCAGGAGGCACAATTCAGTACTGATTATACACAGGAGGCACAACTCTGTACTGGTTATACCCAGAAAGCACAACTCAGTACTGGTTATACTCAGGAGGCACAACTAAGTGCTGGTTATTCACAGGAAGCACAACCAAGTACTGGTTATACTCAGGAGGCACAACTCAGTACTGGTTATACACAGGAGGTACAACTCAGTACTGGTTATACACAGGAGGCGCAACTCAGTACTGGTTATACACAGGAGGCACAACTCAGTACTGGTTATACCCAGGAGGCGCAACTCAGTACTGGTCATACCCAGGAGGCAAAACTCAGTACTGGTCATACACAGGAGGCACAACTCAGTTCTGGTTATACTCAGAAGGCGCAACTCAGTACTGCTGGTTATACACAGGAGGCACAACTCAGTACTGGTCATACACAGGAGGCACAACTCAGTTCTGGTTATACTCAGGAGGCACAACCAAGTACTGGTTATACTCAGGAGGCACAACCCAGTACTGGTTATATTCAGGAGGCACAACTCAGTACTGGTTATACCCAGGAGGCACAACTCAGTACTGGTTATACCCAGGAGGCACAAATCAGTACTGGTCATACCCAGGAGGACCAACTCAGTGCTGGTTATACACAGGAGGCACAACTCAGTACTGGTCATACCCAGGAGAAAACAACTCAGTTCTGGTCATACCCAGGAGGAACAACTCAGTAATTGTCATACTCAGGAAGCACAACTCTGTACTGGTCATATCCAGGAGGCACAACTAAGTACTGGTTATACTCAGGAGGCACAACTCAGTACTGGTCATACCCAGGAGGTACAACTCAGTACTGGTCATACACAGGAAGCACAACTCAGTACTTGTCATACCCAGGAGGCACAACTCAGTTCTGGTTATACTCAAGAGGCACAACTCAGTACTGGTCATACCCAGGGAGCAAAACCATATTGGTTATACCCAGGAGGCTATTCTCAGTACTGATTATACACAGGAGGCACAACTCAGTACTTGTTATACTCAGGAGGCATAACTCAGTATTGATTATACTCAGGAGGCATAACTCAGTATTGGTTATACTCAGGAAGCACAACTAAGTACTGGTTATACTTTGGAGGCACAACTCAGTACTGGTTATATAGTACTGGTTATACTTAGGAGGCATAACTCAGTGCCGGTCATATACAGGAGGCACAACTCAGTACCGGTCATACCCAGGAGGCACAACTCAGTACTGGTCATACCAAGGAGGCACAACTCAGTTCTGGTCATACCAAGGAGGAACAACTCAGTACTGGTCATACACAGGAGGACCTGCTCAGTACTGGTTATACGCAGGAGGCACAACTCAGAACTGGTCATACACAGGAGGAACAACTCAGTACTGGTCATATGTAGAAGGCAAAACTCAGTTATGGTCATACCCAGGAAGCACAACTCAGTACTGGTCATATCCAGGGGGAACAACACAGTGCTGGTCATACTCAGGAGGCACAACTAAGTGCTGGTTATTCACAGGAGGCACAACTCAGTACTGGTCATACCCAGGAGGCACAACTCAGTACTGGTCATACTCAGGAGGCAAACTCAGTTCTGGTCATACCCAGGAGGAACAACTTAGTACTGGTTATACCCAAGAGGCACAACTCAATACTGGTTATACCCAGAAAGCACAACTCAGTACTTGTTATACCTAGGAAGCACAACTCAGTACTGGTTATATCCAGGAAGCACAACACAGTACTGGTTATACCCAGGAGGCACAACTCAGTACTGGTTATACCCAGGAGGCACAACTCAGTACTGGTTCTACCCAGGAGGCACAACTCAGTACTAGTTATATGCAGGAAGCACAACTCAGTACTGGTTCTACCCAGGAGGTACATGTCAGTACTGGTTATACCCAGGAAGCACAACTCAGTACTGGTAATGCACAGGAGGCACAACTCAGTACTGGTTCTACCCAGGAGGCACATGTCAGTATTGGTTATACCCAGGAGGCACAACTCAGTACTGGTAATGCCCAGGAAGCACAACTCAGTATTGGTCATACACAGGAGGCACAACTCAGTACTTGTCATACCCAGGAGGCACAACTCAGTACTGGTTCTACCCAGGAGGCACATGTCAGTACTGGTTATACCCAGGAGGCACAACTCAGTACTGGTAATGCCCAGGAGGCACAACTCAGTACTGGTTCTACCCAGATAACAGACTAGAGAGCCATTTATACATAAGCTCTGAACTTTCTTCGCAATGAAACTAAAATTAATTAGTATGAACTAAATGTATGACAACTTACTGTATATGTTGATGGGATGTGGTTATGTTTCCTATCATCCAGCTCTGCTCTTGCTGTCGGTGTGGCACTGACACTTGGAGATTTTGGCCGTGCATCATTCTCATCTTCATTACCAGTTGACTGTTTGCTGGAATGAAAAACAACAAACGTTTCAAACTCACAAGAAAAAGAAATGGAAAATTTATGTTCATTATTATTTCTCTATATCAGTGTCGACGTGCCGTAAAACACCATTCATTCATTCATTCATTCTCTATATCCAAGTAACTGTGTATTCTGACATAATGTTTCCTTAATATGTAACACAGATTCTTTATTAAGATAATCACATTATCTACATTAATCACCTGTACACATGTCTGGAATGTGCTTGTATTATGGATGATATAATGAATGTAAACAGGTCCTGAGTGGTGTTATGTTTGTTTGTTTGAATATTTAGCGTCATTTTTATGCCATCAATCAGTTAGCCTAACCAGTGTCTTTCCAGGAATCCTGGAACGTTAACTTGTACTTGAGCCCCTCCATCTTGTTAGGTAACTGATAACTTTTCATCTCAAATCAGCAATTAGAGATGAATGACAATGAGAAGAATGTTGTAATCTTATCAACACAGAGACTGTTGATGTAGAGGGATTTGAACTCAAGGCCCCTGGATTGTACTGAGCTGACCTGTGACTGGTGGTGCTCACATTTAACACCTAGTTGTTTCTCACTGTCATCAAATTTGCATTAACATCACTATCATAATGAGGTTTGTCATGTGTCGTGATGTCATAAAATTGTTATTTCATATAAGTCATATTTTACTGTCATGTTGTGTCATAAAATTGTTATTTCAATGTCACATTTTAATATCATGTTGTGACACAAATTGTTATTTCAATGGCATACTTTAATGTCATATTGAGACATAAAATTATTATACAAAATCATATTTTAATGTCATGTTGTATCATAAAATTATTATTTCAATATCATATTTAAATGTCATGTCGTGTCATAAAATTGTTATTTCAATGTCAGATAATCATGTCATGTTATGTGATGTCTGAATGTTATTTCACCTGATGAAGACAAAACAAAGCCAAAATGCTTTAGAAGAGGTGTTTGTCTTTCTTTCTTTTTTTTTTTCCATGAACAAAACTTTCTCATGTACAGGTTTTTTTTATACGAGATGGGCTTAAACTCCCAACCTCAGTAATGGGAAGTGCAAGTAATCTTGAGATAATAGCTTTGGCCATAATAAATTAATTGTTTGTTTATCATCCCCGCACATCCCCTAAGTTTTATGCCGCCCCAACTCTTTTTATTTTCATGAAAAAAGAGAAAGAATTTTAAACAAGATATTGGTGGAACCAATGGATGCTCCCTGAACAAGTGCTTGATTGAGTAGTAGCTGCATTGTTTGTAAAGGAAAAGGGGGTGTAAAGGGAAGATAATGTTTGGAAGAGTTGTTTGGTTCTTCACTCTGCATCGCCACACATTGACCTCTACTGCATTATTCATGTTCCAAGTCTCATTGCACTTCCATGTTCTTGAAGATCAAAACAATGATGTGTGGTAAAGGACAGAATCAAAGGGCCATATCTCTGTGAAAAATCATAGAAATAAAACACAAAGACAATACACACACTCTCCACTTGGTAGTGATGCTTTCTGACAAAATTCATAAAATTCCAGCTACTAGAATAAGAAATAGTGCAGACAAGAATTTGGTTACAGACAGAATCAAAGGGCCATAACTCCATAAAAATCATCTAACCGAAACACAAAGATAATATGTGCATCTGCACTTGGTAATGATGCATCCTAGCAAGTTTCATAAAATTCCAACCTGAGGTTGTAGAGAATTAGCGCGGACAAGAATTTGGTCACAGACTCAATGAAAGGGCAATAACTCCATGAAAAATCATCGAACCGGAACACAAAAACAATATGGGCATCTCCACTTGGTAGTGATGCATCCTAGCAAGTTTCATAAAATTCAAACATGGGGTTATAGAGAAAAAGTGTGGACAAGAATTTGGTCACAGACAGAATCAAAGTGCAATAACTCTGTGAAAAATCATTTAACCGAAACACAAAGACAATATGTGCATTTGCACTTGGTAATGATGCATCCTAGCAAGTTTCATAAAATTCCAACCTGAGGTTGAAGAGAAATAGTGCGGACAAGAATTTGGTCACAGACAGAATCAAACGGCCATAACTCCGCGAAAAATCATCTAACCAGAACACAACGACAATATGCGCATCTGCACTTGGTAATGATGCATCCTAGCAAGTTTCATAAATTCCAACCAGAGATTGTAGAAAAAATAGCCCGGACAAGAACTTGGGGATGCACGGACACACTGACGAAGCAGCGATTATAAGAAAATACAAACTTTAAAATAAAAATTTAAATAAAAAATCCCCCTCACCCCTTCTTAAGAAAAGTTTAGAGGAGAATCTAGCAATTAACTTATAATGGTCTTAGACAACTTGGAAACAGAGGACTGTTACGCTTTTTGAAATAATAATGAAATTATCCTTAAAAACAATGACAATCAAGTTTAAATGACTTCTGCAAGTAAAGCTCCGTTCAAACTACAAATAATCTGATTGATACACATTGTATAATTTATACAAAATTTTATACCCAATAACCTACTCTAGATATTATGTGACCGTATAATGTGTGGAAGTTTATTGGATTCAATAAAAAATAAATTATTCTACACTTCAAAATTCAAGATGGCAATTAAAATAAATCGAAATAAATAAAGTAGGCAATTTCAACAATAAAAACAAACAACAGACAAAATGTTCTGCATGACGTTTGAGATGTTGAGATAATCCCAATAGCTGTCATTGCAACTTCCTTCATCTGCCTCTTTAATCTCATTGTTTAATTATTCAAAAGGATTTTTGTACTGTTACAAAATATTTCCATATTGTACAAAATACTGTAAAAAAACTTATAATTATTATTATAAACCGGTACAGGAGAAGTCCACCAGAGATGTTCAGTCAACAACCCTTATTTCACCCATCAATAGTAACGAACTGCCTGCATATAGTATTGTTCTGCAAGATTTTCTCTGAAGCTTTCGTCTCATTTGTATCTCTGATTTCCATTTTGTTTCACTTGAATATTTAAGTATTGTTTTGGTAAATTTGTTCTGTGTTAGTCGTGTTGTTATTTTTGTTACCATGGATGAATGCACAAAACAAAACATAAGAAGCTCAACTCCAACTTATTTAATTAAAATACAAAAACAAAATAAAGATAAATTGAGCATTGATCAAATGTTTTCAAAAAGATTAACACACATTCAATTAATTATGTTTTAGAGTTATTTCAATTGTTTAAGCTGCTGGCATATTCAATCGATTAATCATTCTGAGGTCTTCCACCACCATTACAGAGGCATCGCCTATAAGTCGGATATTTTTATAACAAAAATATCAACCATTGACTATTTAAATGCTATCATACACATAAAGATATTTTATTAACTTTTTGTTCAGAAATATTACTTAATTTGTCGTTGTTTTCTGATTCTGTATTACAGTTTGTGTGATCAGAATATGAAGTGTTGTTGTCGGATAAATCGCAACCCACTCTAAATGCTACAACATTTACTACCCTAAACCCAATAATTCCCAATTGAATGGGCCGCAACGATCATGCAGAGACCTGTACATAGTTTAAAAACAACAAACATGGCTTCCAAGGTGAATATGTCAAAACAGGTCTTCCTTAACCCTTTACTCCATAGATACGCGTTTTCCCACACCAATCACAGAATGCCTTTGAAAACAGTGCAGGAAGAGTTCAGATTGCTCGTGACGAGCAATCTGAACACTTCCTGCACTGTTTTCCACTCTGTCAGTTGATATAAACATAATACACCCATTGCTGATATGTGGTGAATTAATGCTTTCAATTTTAGAGGTGTCCAAAGTCTATATGAAGTAAAGGGTTAATAAATCCAATACGCTATTGTGAAACTATGTAATTCTATATTTAGATGGAACCTATCAATATAAAGGGTGTTTTGTAGTTTTATGAATTTGTGGCAATGAAGGCACAAGTTTCCTGTGTATGACATGTCCTTACTGGGTATAATACGACTAGGCAAATATGCTATCATACTTAAAACACCCCTTAAATATGGTAGGTTCCATCTAAAAACAGAATGATATAGTTTCACAATAGCATATTGGATTTATAAAATATCTTATTCTACGAAATAACAATAACAAATCTTCAGATTTCTAGTAATAAGCGGAGTGTGTTTGGAACCTGTCCGAAAATGGTTTCATTAAAATAAAACACAAATACAATTGTTTATAGACGACCTTTTGAAACACTTATTTCTAGAAAGAATCAAGTGTTGTAGTAAATCGTTCCGATTTCTTCAAGTTTCATGGGTTTCTTTCCGACTATATACAGTTGTATCATTTTGTGGACATAAATGTTATAGACAATTTCTCTGTAAAACTGGATAGAATACAAATAAACTCAAAATTGACTACACCTTCAACTTTTGGATATTTACAAAGATTGATAGAAATATTACAACATTTGTAAATGAAATAAAATAATAATAACATTTTAAAAAATTAGACATACAGATTACAATCATTAAATAGTTCAATGATTACTAATAATCATAAAATAAAAGTTTACATCTTTAATCAAATTGTAAATTTTTACAGCATTTTGTTGTTTCAGTATTAATGCCGTGTGTATAGTTAACGCCATGAACTTTTCATTATTGAAAACAAGTTTAAAGTTAATGTTATAGTTAATAATATGATATTAAACTTTGATATTATAAAGAATGTTAATTTTATAAAGTATGCTGTTTTTCAACACATTTGAAAATTTATAATTTGACTTTAATTGATTTTTACCTTTCCCGTGTATTCCTGTATGAATTACTTCCCTTGAAAATGTACCTGTACACACCCATATTAATGTGAGAATGGAATTTATGTATGGTAGGCCAATATGTAATACATGTTGGATTTTTCTTCCTAAATTTAATATATTATGGCCACTGATATGTAGAATATATACGAATAATCTTTGGGGAGACTAAGGAATACTCTTTACTGCCAGTGACAACTCATTTGTCTCTTGATCTCGCTGTTCTGTGTTCGCTCCGTATCTCCTAAGCCCCTTAAAGATTTTTATATAATTTGCACATTATTATGTTAACCACTGTTATATTGTTTAAGAGTAACCAACTACACAGAAAAAAAATAATGATAACTCGTTGATATTAAATTTTGATGATTGCTGATGTGTGTGTGGATTTTGTGCGGGTGTGTGTTAGACATATATAGGCCATCTCCTGGTGAACTCTATCTATTTATTGGCCATCTTCTGCTGGACTCTTATCTATCTATTGGCCATCTCCTGGTGAACTCTATCAATTTATTGGCCATCTTCTGCTGGACTCTTATCTATCTATTGGCCATCTCCTGGTGAACTCTATCTATTTATTGGCCATCTTCTGCTGGACTCTATCTATAATTCTATTGGCCATCTCCTGGTGAACTCTATCTATTTATTGGCCATCTTCTGCTGGACTCTTATCTATCTATTGGCTATCTCATGGTGAACTCCATCTATGTATTGGCAATCTTCTGGTGGACTCTATCTATACATAGGCCATCACCTGGTGGATTCTATCTATATATAGGCCATATCCTGGTGGAATCTATCTATATATAGGCCATCTCCTGGTGAACTCTATATATAGGTCATCTCTGGTGGACTCTGTATATAAGCAATCTCCTGGTGGACTCTATCTATACACAGGTCATCTCCTTGTGGACTCTATCTATACATAAGCCATCTCCCAGTGGACTCTATCTATATATAAGCTATCTCCTGGTTGACTAGATCTATACATAGGACATCTCCTGGTTGACTCAATCTATACATAGGCCATCTCCTGGTGGACTCTGTATATAGGCCATCTCCTGTTGAACTCTATCAATATATAGGCCATCTCCTGGTGAACTCAATCTATAGATAGGCCATCTCCTGATGGACTCTATCTATATTTAGGCCATCTCCTGTTGAACTCTATCTATATATAGGCCATCTCCTGGTGAACTCTTATCTATATATACAGGCCATGTCCTGTTGGATTCAATCTTTACATAGGCCATCTCCTGGTGAACTATATCTTTATATATAGGTCATTTCCTGGTGGATTCTATCTATACATATTTCATCTCCTGGTGGACTCTATCTAAATATAGAGGCCATTTCCTGTAAGACTCTTTCTATACATAGGCCATCTTCTGGTGGACTCTATCTATACATAGGCCATCTCCTGGTGAACTCTCTCTATATATAGAGGTCATCTCCTGGTGGGCTCTTATCTATATATAGGCCATCTCTTGCTGCACTCTATATATAGGTCACCTCCTTATGGACTCTATACAAAGGTCATCTCGTGGTGGACTCTATCTATATATAGGCCATCTGCTGGTGGAGTCTATCTCATGGTAGGCATCATTGCTTGATCTTTGTTATCTCATTATATATATGATAATGTATTGTAATATGGATTCCATGCACAGATGTTGATGAATAAGCATGCATTGATTTTTATGCAAATATTAAATAAAGGTTAATGGAAAAATGTTGTTTTTTTAGGTCTTACTGGTCATATATTGACTGAGTTTTTTCATGGTTCATCATCAGACATCTATCTTTTCTGCCTATCTGATAACCCTAGATGGCATTATAAAGAGACTAAATATTCAAACAAACATCGTAACTTATTGCTCAACACTTTAAAAAGGTGTAAAATGTAGAACTGCATGCCAGAGATTCTCAGAGACTAGGTGAAGTTACATGGGCATATCCAGGAATTTCTGTTAGTTGTAGTTGTTGTTGTTGTATGGTGTTTAGCGTCGCTTTCAACAATTTTTCAGTCATATCGCGACGGTATCTACTTGAGACAGTATTGTAAGCGCTGTCACACTGGAGTATCATGCCGCAGACACATGGTATGATACCCCACCCAGTCACATTATACTGACACCGGGCCAACCAGACCTAGAACTCTCCTCTAAATGCTGAGCATCAAGCGAGGAAGCTTCTAGTACCATTTTTAAAGTCTTTGGTATGACCAGGGCAGGTATTGAACCCACGACCTTCCGCATGCGAGGCAGACGCTCTACCACTAGACCACGCCACGATAATTTCTGTTAGAATGAGTGAGTGGGTTTTAGATGACATTGTCCATAAAATCCTAAGTTACATGACTATGTGAAAAAAAAAACACAGTTTATCTGCCCTTGCATTGCAGTTATGCCAGAAAGCAACACATTTTTAAACAAGAAATGTCACTGGTAAGTGTCACATGCCCCCAAAATGGTCTGTGAAAATGTCAATTTAATTTATAATAGGTAGGGATTTAAATGTATCCATTATTATCAAGAGAAATGGACTGGTGTATTAGACTAGAAATGCAATTTCATGTATTTTACATTAAAGTGTGACCATGACCTTTGTGTAACCTTGATATCTGATGTAAAGGTCTGGGTATTTCAACATGTAAATTCAGGTGACACATCATCATTACATAGTGACCACCTGTGTCAAGATATCCCTCCATGTAAAACAAAGTCACAGACCAGACATGATATATGAAACTGAAAGTGTGACCTTGACCTTTGAGGTGAGGTTCTGGGTCTTACAAGTGACACTTCCTCATGTCAGGATGATCAATTGAGCCAAGTATTCATAAAATACATCTATGCATGACAAAGTTACAAGCTGGACAAGAAATCTCACACAGACTCAAAGTGTTGTTAAACAAACTCAAAGTGTGATATTGACCCTCAAGGTACGAGTGTGGTTTTTAATTATACGTGACACATCATGTCATGCTGATGAATGGAGTTTTTTTTTAAATTTATCCATTGGTGAAAAAGTTACAGAGCGGACACAAAATCTCACACAGACTCAAAGTGTGACCTTGACCTTTGATGTCGGAGTGACTGGTTATGCGTGACATGTTGTCATGGTATGTTGAACATTTGTAGCAATTATTTATAAAATCCATCTATGCATGACAGGTTACAGGCTGGACACGAAATACCGGATGGAGGACAGACAGACTATAAGCCACTCCAAAAATTTGGGGATGGGGCATAAAAAAACACACACAAAAAACGCAACACTTTCGACATAAAACGGGGAAATTATTAACAGAAACTTAAAACACAAACGTGTACAATATAATACATGAATATTTGAGAGCTCCTATATCACCGCCCATTACATCTTGGCAGATGCATAAATGGTTCCAAAACAGGCATATTGCATTCAAACATCTCATTATTCTCGTAACCCGTGGTAAAATGTCCATTTGTATGCAAATTATTTTGGAAGTGTATAATTTGCAAACTTTTAACCAGTAGTAATTCTGATATATTAATATGCTCTAATGAAACAATTATTTCTCTGGTATCATCGTTAGCAGATGCTTGCTTTTATTGCGATGTAATTTTTTAAAATTACTCTTTTTATCTGTTTGTTAAAACAATACAATTAAAATGTCTGAGTGTGCTACTGTGAGTTATGGAAAAGTTTATTATATAAGATTTCCATTACTGATATTTTTTTACCTAATTCTGACAATTTTAATGGTGTCTGCTGACTTTTTGTTTGTATGGTGTTGAAAGCCGCTTTTAACAATTTTTCAGCTATATAGCAACGGTGTCTGCTTTCGGCAGTATTCTAAGAGCTGCCAAACTGAAGAATCACACCGCAGACACATAGTGTGATACCCCACCCACCAGTCACATTATACTGACATCAGCTGACCAGACCTAGAACTGTAATCATCATCTACATGCTGAGTGCCAAGCGAGGAAGCTTCACATACTATTTTTCAAGTCTTTGGTATGACCCGGTAAGGGACTAAACCCACAATGGCATGCTAGACCACCGTTGCGATCTCCGCTGTTATGGACGATCAGCGGTCAATGTATGATCTCACGGTCACTCCTCTCACAACTGAGATTTAAATTGTGCCTGCAGCTATGTACTAACAAAATGTTGGAAGTTGATAATTAATATCAATTGTTAAGTTACAATTATCCTTTTATCAAAGCCAGGCCAGGTTAGCACAGTCTGTAGCATGTCTGACTATCAACCCAGTGGTCGTAAATTCAAATCCCCACTCGATGACTCTCAGTGATGATAGATATCATTAATATACGACATTGTGTCTTAAATTGTCATACATCTCTCACCGCCGATTCAATTGAGAAAGTTTACAGTTACGTAGGTAATCCATTCTAGTACACGGCAAACGAATGCAAACGAAACAAATATCAAATGCATTTTAAATGTTATACAAAAGGACTAAAAATGCGAATGGAACGATATACGAAACGAAACGAAACACGAAACAATACACAGATGCAACAGGATGAACAATTCACGAACAAAACGAAACGATAATACAAACAAGATTAAAGATTTGGATATCCTCTAATATTATAGTAGTTGTATTGACAATGAAATAAATAATTAAATGATATGATTGCTCTCTTTGTCATTTAAAGTTTTTAAATTGCTATACCTGTAACTTCAATTTAATTTCTTTAATATAAGTTTAATCCCGAATTATCCGTGAAAATCATTGCCTTGGGCATCGTTTCTTTGCTTGTAAAAGTGTGATAAAACAATCAGGCGACACATTGCCTGCTTACACAACTCCCCCAATTAACTGATCTAATTATCTGAACACCAATTTATGTTGCTGTTCTGTTATATATTTGACATTTAGGAAAAGTTTTCCCGCTTTTTTAGAAATCTGTTTGTTACATCGAAACTTTTCCACTTAGGGTTTTTCCAGAATTGTATTTAACAATATTTCATATAAAATTATATATATATATATAAAAAAACACACATAAAGGTTAGTGTATGTTTGTAACTGGTTGTCTTTTAAAATGTTTATTTTCAATATAGCCATTTGTTTTAAAAAGATTACTATTAAACTAAAAGAGAGTTATTTATAAAAACACATACCTAAATTTATGTACATAATGAACACGCTGTCCCTTTTGCTATCACCTTGTGCCAATGTCGGATGACATCACCAGTGAAACAAACATTTTATTCACTAAGTGGGTATCTTGGAAATTTTTGATGGAAGGATAGCAAAGGCATTCTGTCGGTGTAATGTACATAAATTTTTCAAATATTTAAACACTTGTGAGATTTTGTAGGAAATTATAAAAATAATGGATTAACAAAGTCAACAATGATAAACCGGTATATAAATTTTATTTTAATTTCAAATGCTTTATATATTTTGTTTACGGTGAGTATGCATCAATGCACTTTTGTTGGGGGGCATTTCCCATATTACACGGCTTGTGGATCAAAGAAATAACACACTTCGAAAGAAATAACACATTTTGGTCCGATATTGCCCACTGACCACATACAAGAAGTGTGCTATTAATACTATGATTGACTTTTTTTTTAGCTTCCCTACTATCTATATGGTTTAGCCAAATTATACCACATTTCGCACACCTAATGACAAACAATTGGGTTATGGATCAAATGTAATTTTATGTTTTTTATACGATCTATAGGAAATATCTGAACAGACAATTTATAAAACTTCAAGAAGAAAAAAGGTCGAATGACAGATGTACCACCAATTTAGAAGCCCTGCCACAGGACATAAAACTTTTACCCTTAAAGGCTTAGTGAAATAGGATGTGAAGTAAAATGATAGGATGTGAAGAAAAATGATAGGATGTGAAGTAAAATGATAGGATGTGAAGAAAAATGACGCAAAAAATAAATTGTGTTAAGAGTTATAGACATAAAGCGTGTGCATTCGCTACATAAATTAAGGCATGTGTATTTGTAAATATATTTATCTTTGCAGATTATATAAATTCTTTTGTTTATTGAATTGTTATAATTGTTTTACATGACAATCTATCGAAATTCATAACTGGAATTATATTTGGAAAAATACCTGTAAATAATGCATTATTCCTGTATATAAGATAAATACTTGCTGACGCATCTATACTCTGTTTCTTGCATAATAGCAAATTATACATCATTCCAGATAAAAAAACACGGACTGGTTCACATTTATTTACTATATACTTTTTTGATACCATAATGTTAACTTTAGTGTAAACCAGTCTTGCATTGTTTGGCCATCTAAAAATTAAGTTAGCGTAACATGTTTATCTGATGAAATTGATATGACATACTTACCCTGTGTATTAAATTTCAATGATAGAATTTTAATATCACATATTAATCTGCTGTCACACTACATATCATCACCTATATGGTAGACCATATCTAAAATAGGGTGGTGTAGTTAGCAATCTTTCAGAATAATGTTTTAATTTTATTAATTAATATACTATCATATAAAACCCGGCGATTTCGTTAAATATATAGTTCTTACTATTTATTCTACTGCGGTGTTACAATTGGACAACCAGAGATGATCCGATAGGTGAAACGATACACGGTAAATGATACACGGTAAACGGTTTGAACACAAACGCAGGCTAAAATGTGTTTAATATCGCTTGAACTGCATTTTCATATTTTCTCTAATGTTTATCATAAAAAAATGCAAACCATAAACGAAACAAAAATGCTTTTTAAACGCAAAACAAACAAGTTTGACACGCAAAACAAACACATTTGAAATGCTTTTTTGGTGAACTTGAATGGATAACCATCTGTACTTGTTGAGATGGGTGTGCTTGAGTACCAGTTAACCTTCCAGGATCCCAGAAAAGAGTGATTAGATTAACTGATCATCGTTAGCCCTCGATGGCATAAAAGTGACACTAAAATATTCAAACAAACAAAATCAAATCATAATCTTCCATAACTCCCAATTATCTTGAATCATTCTTAAATTATTGTAATCCTTGAATGTTTTCCCCAATTTTACAATAACCAAATTAAGATCTTTGGGGAAAAAACATCCTGAAGCTTAAGAACATTATTGCAATAATATTGTAATATTTTCCGAGTTTTTCTCCACAAATTAATGTCATATTATTAAAGCATGATAGACTTTCAGCATCATTGTTTATCAGTGATGTATTAAAGAGCAGTTGTGTCATTCTTCTTATGTTTCTTAAATATCACATTAGTTTTGTAAATGAGTTTCCGAGAATTGAAAGTCATTAGACAAGGAATTTTAAGACACAAATGGAAGCCAGCCATAAGATTGAAATATAAATCCAGTTCAACTTGAAATACAGTACTATCTCGTATTTTGTCATCAAAATTTTTATTCAGGATCATAAATAATGAACTACATTTTTGCCATTTTTACAACGTCTGAGATGTTTGCACTTTTCCAGAGACATTTAATAAACAAAAAAGTTGCATCTGCATGTACCTGTGACATTGTATGTTTCTTATGAACCTGGCAGCAGATTTTTGTGATATTTAATGTTTACAAATATATATAGCTCTTCCTATATTAATTTTTACTCATGTGGGTAAAGTATGTCCTGGATTATCGCAATTTTTTTTAATTTTTTTTTTTATTATTTATGGGCTGGGCCCGATTAGCTCAGTCAGTTATGCGTCTGACTATCAATCCAGGGGCCGTGAGTTTGAATCCCTGCCTGGCAACAGTCTCTGTGATGGATGATGT
The DNA here is from genome assembly GCA_029582155.1 of Panopea generosa. NCBI lineage: Eukaryota > Metazoa > Mollusca > Bivalvia > Adapedonta > Hiatellidae > Panopea > Panopea generosa. Next base: position 72,031,029 of record CM055900.1, read on the forward strand.
ACGACATTGTGTCTCATTATCATTCGTCTCTCACTACTGATTCAAGTGGGAAAGTTATCAGTTACTTGCGGAGATGGGGGTGTGCTCGAGTACTGGTTAATCCAAGGAAACAGTGGTTAGGTTAACTGATCATCTGTTAGCCCTCAATGGCACAAAAATGATGTTAAACATTCAATCAATCAATCAATCAATCATTATTTATGGTCTTTTCCGAGCTTATACAAATTGTAACCTTAAAGTTCTAAGTTGGTTGTACTTAGGAACCAACCTTAAAAGGAAGTATATTACAAAAAAATGCTATAAATGTCTTTCAGAATGGTAAACTTAAAACGAAATCCCCATTCTAAAAATAGACAGCACTTAAATACTGTTTGACGACCTTTAAGCATCATCATTCAGACTCCTTTCTAAGATTAAACAATTTTGTTTTTACTATGTGTAAATCTGTATAATCGATCAAAATGAAATCAAAATGAAATCAAAATGAAATCAAAATGAAACCACATGACTCATTAAATACATCACAAAATATGTTTATGCAATTTAAGCAGTAAATCTATTTTAGTCTAATCTCGGTACGTAGCCCAAGTTAGCAAATCTCTTTTCAATATAATATTTTGGCATGTTGAAGTATATATGATTTTGATAATACGGGGTCAGTGAATATTATATAGGCATGCTATATTGGACACAAATGTTTTCAGGAAATTTAAAATTTACCGTTTATTCCCTAATTAACGCCCTCGGGGGCGTTACATTTTACAAGGTGGGGGCGTTTATAAAAGATAAAAAAAGCAAATTTAACAACAGTTAAAAATACAATAAAACCAATAAAACCATGGAAAAAAAACTTAAATCCGGTTTAGATCCCCGAAAAGTGGATCAGAATTATTTTAGAGTGAATGAAATAATCGACATAGGATGAAAAAAAGCTGAAAATCTGTATGAAATTATAGCCTGCGTACTGCAATATCTGAATTTATAGTCATTGAACTCGTCACTTTAAATCACTTGGACGCTTGCTCTTATCAACGTGAAACAATGAGCTTTCAGTGTACACAGACTAACCGCATTTTCCGACGTTTTGTGATGTTTTAATCGGCAGATGGCATTTTTACTAGTATTAAACAGCAAATATGGGGAAGTATTTGTTCAACCAAAAGTGGTAAAGTGGTCACCCAAGATATAAACAATGGGTTAAAGAGTCCAAAGGTAATAAACACTTCGCTAATTGTTGACTGTGTAACAAAATAATCGATCAGGGAAAGATGGGCGAATACGCACTCAAATCGCATATACATTTTGTTTTTTAATTTTCCAGAAAAATAGGTGGGGGGGGGGGGGGGGGGGGTTTATTAGAGTGGGGGCGTTTATAAGGGAATATACGGTATAATATAATATAACATCCAGATAAATTCCCTTTAATAGAGAGTTGACTAATATCAGTATGAACTTTATTTTTTTATCATCATTGCTGCGAAAACTTAAAATTTGAATCATTAAGTGGCCAACTAACAAGAATTCTGTGGCATGATATGTCTCGCCGTGTCCGCTTTGACCGTTAATACACACATGGGAGAGAAAAAAATTAAAATATCATATTCAGGCAAGAGTTATATAACTCTAACTTGGTTAATGTAGTAGATGAAATGACTAAGAAATATTGTTGGAAGTATTGTGTGAAGTTTGATCAAATACATTAAGTGATTTTTGAGATATGGACTTGATGGTAGTTGCACACAAAACTTTAACCAGTATTTTAGTAAAACAGATTTGAAAAAGAGGGCCTGTGGAAGCTCTACTGACTCATAGTGGCCATAGCACTTTTTGAAATTCTCCTATGCAACAGAAACATTGGGGCGGGATCATTTTTAACTGTAGGGACACCATTTGAACAAATCTAACAAAACTATAGTTGGTCATCATTACTACATAACATTTTGAAAATTTGTTGGACTGTTCATGAGAAGAAGACTTTTTAAGTTTTGGACTATTTTTAGTAATGGTGGCCATCTTGAATTTTAGATAGAAAAAAATAATTTCTGTTTAGTCTCCTATGCAATAGAAACATCCATGTGAAATTTCAGTTTAATTGGCCTTGTGGTTTCAGAACAGATGAAAGAAAAAGATAATTTTCTGTTTTCCCATAGTATCCCTATGTAAAATTCTAAGTCCCCTTACAGGGCCCCTATAAATTTTAGCCCCTAAATTCTTATTTGCAATCAAACCCCTACACATAGGGATAATTTATGCCAAATATTAACAAATCTGACATACCGGTTCTTAAGAAAATGAATTTAGTAATTCCAAATTTTTATCCTTTTGGGGCCCCTCCTGACCCCTTAAGACAGTGGAACCCAGTCATTTTTACAAATCTGAACCTCCTTCACCAAACAATGCTTCTGTGAAGATAAAGGCAAAATCATTTCCATTTAAAAAAAAAATAATAAAAAAATATTATAATGACATGACTGTGTCCCCTAATTGAACCCTTGGGGCAGGGTCATATTTAACTCTAGGGACACCATTTGAACAAATCTAACAAAACTATAGTTGGTCATCATTACTACATAAACATTTTGAAAATCTGTTGGGCCGTTAATGAGAAGAATATTTTTTAAGTTTTTGGACTATTTTTAGTAACGGTGGCCATCTTGAATTTCAGATCGAAAAAAAAAAAATCTTCTGTATAGTCTCCTATGCAATAGAAATGTCCATGTAAAGTTTCAGTTTAATTGGCCTAGAGGTTTCAGAGAAAGTGCTGCTAACAGATGACAGACGACGGACGACAGACAACGCGTCATCGCATAAGCACTTCTGGCCTTTGGCCAGTAGAGCTAAAATAAATTAAAAAAAAGAAAAGTACTCAGCATCTGCAGTATATAATGCAGAGTGTTAGTTGTAAATTGATCCAAGTATGAGTGTCCTAGCACTAGTACTTATTGAGAAATAGTGTAAAAATGAAAACTTAATGGAGGCAAATGCAAAATTCAGCATCAAACAATGTCAATGGACCATGAAATGTAGGTCACACTCAGCATCTGCAGTATATAATGTGATGCAAGGTGTTAGTTGTAACTATGATCCAAGTATGAATGTCCTAGCACTTGTACTTGTTGAGAAATTATGTAAAAACAAAAACTTAATGTTGGAGCTAAATATAAATGTTTGACGCCGCTGCCGTCGACGGAAAAGCAACACCTTAATCTCTCCTTCATCGCGGGGAGACAAAAACAAAAAATTAAAATTGAAGGAAAGTTTAATTTGTTAGTGCAATAATTTAATTTCGTTGTTTCATGTGCCATTATGTGACTTAAATTTATTATGCTATTTTGACATCAGCTAGCATTTAATAATATTTCAGGTTTTACAGGACATATCTACTGTATCTTAAAATTAAACTCATGTTAACTTAACATATCAATCTTTTAAACAACAAACAAATATAATCTGAAACTTCATTTTATTTCTTATTGCAAAACAAGTTGTTGTGCTAGTTTTTAATAGAGACGGGCCTATTTAGCTCAGTTGGTAGCGCATCTGACTTTCAATCCAGGGGTAGTGAGTTTGAATCCCTCGCCCTGCAACAGTCTCAGAAGATAGAAATTATTGCTATGAGAATTATCAATAAACATGATTATAAACTTGACCAGAAATGGATGAAATAAGGTTTCTGAAGATATTAATTTCCTTTCACACCTGTCCCCATGTTGCGAAGAGCATTTACTACTACATGTGTAGGTACCGGTAGCGACTTAATATACCGGTACAGGTCAGTATTTAAAAAAACATGTTATGCAATAGAAGTATTCGAATTCAAAGATTGCACGATAACATTTTTTTTTTCATGCATGCGCAGTGATGATTAATTTCTTATGTGCCCACACATATGTCTTTGAACCAAAAACAACGAAAATAAAAGATTTCACAGTATCCCATATATAATCTGAAATGTTCTGAAAATGGCATTAAACATCATTCAAAAAAAAACAACACCATTATGCAGTTACAATATATTTCCTCAAATATTGTTGAAGTAAATTTAGCATGATTAATACGAAGTGTCTGCCCCTTTAAATTTAATTTCTTGCATATTATGTGGCGTGTGGCATTTTCTTCAGTACTTCAAGGTTACCACTCCATGTAGCAATAAAAGCGATTTATTCATCTTCTTCCAGTTCCACATTATACAATTTCAATATTTTATGTATAATTTAGTTCCTCCCTTATTGTTACATACTTGCACATTACAGGGAAAATTGTAAATATATTTTTTATTCAAATCCCTTCTTTTGCCTGTTCAGTGCAATTCCCGCCTTCTCGTAGATACAGATCTCTCTCAATAAACATCGGAAAATCACATTTAACAATTATATACGACTTCCGAGCCGACATCTGATATGTAAATCTTGGCAAACATTGTGACATTGACAGAGGTGACCCAAGAAGAGGTGGCAGTATTCATTGTCTCTGTATGACATCAAGTTGTGGGACATGACCCATCTGTCATTCTTCTGTTACAATGCCAACTAAGACACTATAATAATTATGGTTATTAATATTTTGAGGCTGTTGTTCTTGTAGGTATTTAAGGTCACTGAGGGTAAAGCTAATGGGTGCGTCAATAAAAACAGCAATAAATACAAGGAAGTTTGTCTTGTCTTTTCACAAAAAAAACAAAATCTAAATATTGTAAAACAATTATGTTATATGGGAATATAAGTCAGCTGATTCTGCAGAATTCACGTTTTAATTCTGTTTATCAAATTAAATCGGTAACAAGAAGGAGACTTTTTGTAATAGATATTGTTCAATAAGTAAAAATTTAACAATTAAGAAAGGAAACTAACTGGGTTAGTGTTAAACGTCATGTGACTGGCAGTTTATATAATGTAGTTCATTAACAATTTTTCAGTCATATCACGACGGTTTCTACTTGAGACAGTATTCTGAGCACTGTCACACTCATGCTGCACATCATTCTGAGTGTCAAGCGAGGAAGCGTCTAAGTATCATTTTTAAAGTCTTTGGTATGACCGGTCCGGGGATCAAACCCATGAACTTCAGCAGGCGAGGCAGATGCTCTAACACTAGACCACACTGAGATCTCAGTTAATATAACTTTTAGTGGAGCTACGATAAAAGCTGAGATGATTGATGTTTGAAAGCCATCCGTTGCTAAGGCCATTTCTAAGTATAGCTTACGCGGGCTTTGTAGTTTGTACATAAATCGTTCAGAATTGAATCAAGGGCGGAGTCTGTGCAATATCAATCACGCATGCGCAGTGATGATGAACTTCTTAATAATTCAATTATTTTTTTGGCTGTTTTAACAAATAAGAGCGACAAAATTTTAAAAAAATGAAGCAATTCCATTTGTTGTCAGTGAAATTAAACACTAACATACCATAGAGATAACCCTGCAACCATGGTAACAAATATGCATGAAAATACATTTTGTAACATTATCCTCCATACAATTACCATACCAATCTTCTCCAATTTTCTGATTTCATTATGTCCAAAGAATGACTTATTTTCACAGGTTTTTTTTGTTTGTTTTAAATATTACAATTTAAAAAGTAATAATATTAAATCAATCATAATACCCCTCCCACCTTCTCAGTAAAACTCACTAGAATGCATAATGTGATCACTTACGACTTGACTCGCAGTGCATGGCGCACTGGGATTGATGCTCGTTGGAGATTCCCTTTTAAATACATCTGTGTGTGTGTATTTAAATAATAACCCATAACATAACAAGAGTTGTCCAAAGACAACAAAGCTCGCTGATGGGATAAAGCTCACCACCCATGCAAAGACTGAGATTGGAGGCAAACACCAAAACTAAATGCAAAAGTTTAACCTGGGTGTCTACAGACGAAAAAATAAGTCCAAAAGGGCCATAACTTCGCCAAAATGCAACCCCGAGTTACGGTTCTTGTCTCTGTGTGTTTCATTGATGATGGGGAACACACATGCGAATTTTCTTTCATATCCAATGAGTGGTTGCATAGATATAACTTACCTGATAAAAAACTTCAACCTGAAAAATTAAGTAAAAAAAGGGTCTTAACTGTGCCAAAATGCAACCCAGAGTTATGGTTCTTATCTCTGTGCGTTCCATAAATGATGGCGAACACACATATGAAGTTTCATTCACATCCAATGAGTGGTTGCAAAGATATCTTAAACTTAAACGCAACTAAACGCAATCTGGTTATTTCTACAAATAAATGGAGGTGACACATCATCATGACGTGTTGATCACTTGTGTCAAGCTATCTTAAAATCCCTCCATGTTAGACAAAGTTACTGACTAGACATGAAATATCGAACAAACTGAAAGTGTGACCTTGAGGTTAGGTTCTGAGCCTTAACATGACATGTTGTCATGTCATGTTGATCAATTAATAAATTGAGCCAAGTCTTTTTGAAATCCATCTATGATGTTGATAAAGTTACAGGATGGACTTGAAACCTCAAACAGACTCAACGTGTTGTCAAACAAACTCAAAGTGTGACCTTGACCTTTGACATATGGGTCTAGGTCTTATGTGTGACACGTCGTCGTGTCATCTTGATCAACTGAGTCAAGTTAAAGACGAAGTTACAGACCAGACATGAAATCTCAATCAGACTGAAAGTGTCATCAAACAAAGTTGAATTGTGACCTTGACCTTTGAAGTGGGAGTCTGGGTTAATGTGCGGCATGTCATCATGTGATGTTGATCATTTGTAGCAAGTATTAAGAAAATCCATCTATGCATGACAAAGTTACAGACAAGATAAGAAATCTCATTCAGACTGACGGTGTCATCAAACAAAGTTGAATTGTGACCTTGACCTTTGAAGTGGGAGTCTGGGTTAACATGCGGCATGTCATCATGTTATGTTGATCATTTGAAGCAAGTATTAACAAAATCCATCTATGCATGACAAAGTTACAGGCCGGAAAATGCCTTTTATCCACTATTAATTAAGCCACAAACTGTGACCTTCGCGCATATAGCTCAATAAAAAGAACACGCAAAAGATTTTTCCTGAGAACATAGTGACCTACATAATGCTAAAATCTTGGAAATATGTTTCCTCAAATTAAGCCATTATAAATTAATTGCTAGATTATCATTTAAATTTTTCTTAAAAACGAGGAGGAACGGGGGATTTTTTTTTTATTTATTTATTTTTTTTTATGTAAATAAAAAGGGACAGGGCGGCATGAAAATTACGGGGTGGGCGGGGATGATAATCTAGCAAGTAATTTATTATGGCCTTAGAGTCCAAGTCTCCATAAATAGATATGATTTTGTCAAAAACAACAGAATGATATCCTTTTATTTCAACAGCATATTATTTGAAAAAAGTATATGTGTCGAAAGTGCCCAAATTTATTATGTTCAAAATATATAAATAACTGCACAAGTAAGTAACAAAACAGAATTAAACATCAGTTTATAAATACATCTTTTAAATATATATTGTTCTACACTCAAACATATTAGACAATAACCTGAGCACAAAATATACAAGGAAACAATAAGCAATTTCTTGCTACTACCAAATAGTAAACGATAAACATAAATGCGAACATAAACGGAAAAGCTATTCAAAAGTTAATAAATGAACTAGAAATGCATTTATGGATGAAAATAAATGCAAAATGTACACAGCTTAAAAATGCATTTAAAACGCATTATGAAATCACTGAAATAGTAATCACAATTATTAAGTGCATGGCCGGACAGGCCAATTTCTGATGTTGAAAGAACTTGAGATCAACCCTATTTCATGTTGAAATAATTTTTTTTTTTTTTTTGGATGGGGTTTAACGCCATTTCCAACACAATTCAGGTTATATATGGCATATCCAGTTTTACTGGTGGAGGAAGACCTCAGACTGAGTAGAACCACCATCCTGCCACAAGTAATTGGAAACTTTCTCACATAAAGTTTGTGGAGTGAGCGGGACTCAAACCTACGACCTTAGCGGCCAGAGGTAAGTGATCTTGGACCACTCGGCCATGGAGGACCCTGTTAAAATAAAATATATTTAATCTTAACTGAAGCCAGACACACCAATCCTAGCACTGCTCTTTACAAGTTACCAAAATATGCCAATATTGAAAAAGCATTAATTAGAATGACAGAAACGCAAGTAATTAATAGGATATTCTTTTTATCAATTGTCTTAATTGCATCTGCAGAGGATTGGAATTTAATATTTAAATGAAACTTCCAGACACAATAAATTACCCCCGGAGTCTTTTAAAATTGTTTCAAAATTGCCTATAGTGTCCAATTTAAATACAAAACATTTTATTAACACTTTTATGTCTCCAACTGGTTCCTTTATTTGTTTGAGAAATATTGAATGTTATTACACTTCACCTTCTTTATGTTTAACTTGTATCAATACATCATTCCGATGTTGATATTTCTATATAAGGTAGTCTTGAACTTAAAGGAAGTATATCAGGAATTTTCAAAAATTTTGAAATTGGCTTAAAACATTTTTTTTCCAATATATCATGGTGTATTATACCCACTGATTCTGTATTGCCATTAGGTCATCATTTAAACTAACACTTAAAATTGCAACAAATTGTCCAATCATGCGACTTGATTTTGATTTCCAGTCATACTAAGTTATGGCTAGATTATCATCCAATTCTCTTAAAAGGGGGAGTGGGGATTTTATTTTTTATTTATTTATTTTTTTATTTTATGAAAATAAAAAGGGTCGTAACGGCAGGAAAATTAGGGATGATAATCTAGCAATTAATTTATTATGGCCTTAAACAATTATTGTAGAATTTGTTTCATCTAATAAAGATTTAAGTGCCGTCTCTATAAAGAAGAGGATTCCATCTAAATTTCATGTTTCTGATTACAATATTTTTTTTGTCGCGTTCTGGTGATTTGAAATATTAACATCAGTCGTAATTAATAATGATAGTAGGATACTTCATATCCATTTACAAAATATTTTATTTTATTTTTTAAGTTCAGTGTTCTGTATATCCTGTAATTATGACCAGTTTTTAATTGTACAAATCATAATTTCAACTTACTATTTACTCTGGACTACCGGGACCCATTTCACTAACCTTCAAAAAGACCTTTTTCCACAGCGTGTATTATTCTGATGGTTTTGGCGCCTAAATCGCAGGGTTATAACTGCACGGACAAAAGTCGCCAAAAAGGTGATTTTTCTACGCTTGTCTGCATGTACAATGAGTGGAAATTCACTTTGGATGGGCACTACACAATAAATAAATGTGTATTTCCATGCACGTGCCTCTATAAACTCTGCTCAGACAATCTGCATCATGGAAATTGATTGTCTGTGCGCCTGTTAATACTGCGTGACAAAAAGGAGCTAAGCCCTAAAAAAGTAAATGTTGTGTTTAAGGTTTCATGCTGAAAAAAAATTGGGTCAGATGGTAGGATTATTTTTTTGGGGGCTGATTTTTTTAGATGCAAAATCAAAGGGTCCGTGTTTTTTTGGTTATTTTTTTCTTCATTTTCTTTCACATGTATTCAGTTTTGCATGCAAAGTAATTACACCTTTTTCAAAAGCATTTGGTGACAACATATTGTATACTTTTGTAGTTTGTCTGCTTTTGTAGTTTAAATGTTTTCCTTTCCACTTTCAATATATTCTCATTTGTTCAGCACCATGTGCACCATATTGCAATATGTTAGATTGGGACTGTTAAAAATGGTATTATTAAATATATAAAAGGAATTTCATTTTATATTTTTAATATATCTGTGAAAATATTTCAAAACTACCAACCAATTTCAACACTTGGACATAATCCTGAATTTCAAAGTTTGTGTTCATTTCACATGTAAAAACGCTTCCTTTTTGGTCTTCCTCAGGTGCAGGGTGGAACAGAAAAAAGACCTGTTCCACGGTAAATGAATGGTTGATTGGAAAAAAAAAATATGCGGTCGAGACCTTTTACTATGGGTTGGTCGGGAAACCGTAAACACAACATTTATTTTTTAAGGCCTTAGGGAAAAAACATCGCAGCAAATATATGCGCCATGGAAAATGGGCTTAAGTCTTAAGATTTCCATAATATTAATGGCTAATTTTAAAAGAAATTATTTACATGGCTAACGAAACTTTGTAAAAAGATATAAGCAATACTAAATGAATATCCCGTTTTTTTCCCCATAACTTCAAATTTTACACTAACATGTTCCTAAATTTATGAATGTTAGTGAAACACTGGCCCCTGATCTTCCTTCCTTGTGTTTAATTCTGCTCTTGACTGTTAAGAAGAATTAAAAGGGTCAACAGGGCAAGGTCGACATCAAATATTTAAGTCATGAATTTGGTTATGGATCCAATCAATATGTACACCTATATGTATATATTATTTTTTTGATTGGGGTTCAACGCCATTTTCAACACATTTCAGGTTATAATTATTATGGCATATGGAGGAAGACCTCAAACTGAGTAAGACTGAACCACCATCCTTCCGCAAGTTACTGGGAATTTTCTCACATAAAGTTTTTGGTGCAAGCGGGACTCAAACCTACGACCTTAGCAGTGAGAGGTAAGTGATCTTGAGACGGCACCTTAGACCACTCAGCCATGGAGGACCCTATATGTATATATAGAACTATATGAAGATATTGATTTATAAGCAAGTTTATATTATACTTCAAATTTAGGAAATTGTAGTTAAACCTGTGTAAGCGGTCACCTCTATTAAGCAGCCACCTGTCTTAAGCAACCATATTTTCTATTTCCCATTTCTGTGCTTTCAGAGTATTAATATTTTAATCTGTATTAAGGAACAACCTGTCTTAAAAACCCACTTTTGCTCCTTAGCTTCAACAGGTTTGACTGTATAACGTTTTATTTTTTTATTATTTATTTTATTTATTTTTATTTTTAAATGAGGTTTAACGCCATTTTTAACATATTTCAGGTTATATAATTATGGCATGTCAAGTTTTACTGGTGGAGGAAGACCTCAGACCTGAGTCAGACTGAGTAGAACCATCGTCCTTCTGCAAGTAACTGGCAAACTGACTGTATAAACAATTTTGATAAAATTGGTTAAGTCATGCTAGTTTTTAATATACAGTCAAACCTGTCTTAAGCAGCCAGTCAAGGTAAAGGGCCAAATTGGCCGCTTAAGACAGGTGGCTGCCTACTACAGGGTCATCAATTTTCACCTAGATTAGCAAAGTATTTTTGTATATTGGCACAATTTCACAACCTCAACACGTTCATCCAAAGTCAAACACTTCCGTTTTGGTGGCATTGTTAACACGCTGACAATCAAAACATTTATGATTTAAGTCACAATAAATCATTTCCAAATTTTATATTTTTCCACAATTAGCGCTTTTTACAAGTGTGAACTTAATGAGTTAATTCCTTATCGTTCGTTAAAAGCACGAACAAACTGCCATTCTAATTATCGTCTCAAAAACGTTAGCTTCTTTAATCTTTTTATATGCCGACTTTTTCACAGTTAACGTGTTTACACAAAACACTTTGATCTGTCTATTTTACCAATTACGCGAGCTAAAAATAGAGATATGAAAATTATCACGCACTACACTCGTGTTTGAGTCGGAAAAATTGCGATTATGTAGAACACAATAACAGCTTTGTTTGGTTTGAGTCGGAAAAATGGCGATTAAGTAGAACACAATAACAGCTTTGTTTGGTTTGTTTACGGCCAATTAAGAAAGTTTAAACTAAAAGAAACATATTTCAAATTAAAGATATATTATAATTATTTGATTTATTTGGTTTTTAGTACTTTAATTGAATATTAATTCTGTGGCCGTAATGAAATTTTTATATGCCAAAATCGATATTTTACGGTAAAATTTGTTCATTTGGTTGCCTTTTAGGAGGTTTTTAATGCATTTGGGACCAAAAATGTTGGCCGCTGGCCGCGTCGACCAGGTGACTGCCTATTGCAGTTAAATTATATAGTAAATTTCAACGGGAGGGTCTGAAACTGGCCGCTTAAGGTAGGTGGCTGCTTATAACAGGTGACCGTAAGTACAGGTTTGATTGTATGTGTAACAAAAGCTGTCGGGCCGAAAACACAACCCTCATCAAAATAAAGCCTTCATTTTTTAGGCACTATAACCATGTATTTTCTATAAATTTATGTACACAGAGAAAATAAATGAACTCAAAACCTTCACATGAAATTTGGAACTTCAAGTGACCTCGGACATTAACCAGTGGTCAGCTATGTAGACAGTTGAGTGAGTTTAATGTTTGATTAGCCATGCCAAATATGAACTGATTCCATTGAAGAATTCAGGAGGTACGACTCATTTAGCTGCTGTTTATTTTCACGTATTTTTATTGACATAGTTTATATTGTAGCCAATTATAAGCAAACATTTTCGTGGAAGCAGTCTAACCACAAACATCGCAAGAATCAAAAGCTAAGTAGGTTTACAGTATGAATCTTACATACACATAAGTAAAAGTGACAGTTTCCTAAAACGGTAAATGGTAAACAATGATCCGAAGCAGCGTATTTGAAAATGTCTACAGTACTACCAGTAGCATTCAACTTACTATTGTTGTTACAGAAATAAACCAAGTTTGATATACATGTATGTAACATTGACAAGATGATTTTCATGTCCCTTTGCTGTGATTACACAAAAGCTCCAATGATACCTAGAACTTTAAGAGCACCCCCCATAGCAAGTATAAATCATATTTAAATGGGCACCCCATTTCATGTGATTGAGTTTTTCTTAAATGTCAATATTATATATTTCTTTAGATATTTTCTTTTTGTTGTCTCGGAACAAACCTTGGTACATACTGCAATCCCTGACTATTTCCAGCTACCTACTGGACTATACTTCTAAATGCTATTATTTTTTTTAAAAAAAAACATAACTTTCTTCTAATGTCACTTTTAGTTTACTGACTGAATTCTTACTCATATTAACAAGTCTGCTTTCCATGGTGTGTCATTATGCTGAGCTGTATTTTTCTTTCAACTACTTTGTGCAGTGCTTTAAAAACAGCTAAGAAGACAATCAAGATTGTCCAAGAAGAGTTAAGTATGCGCAGCACATGCAATCACACACATTGGCAACTTTGGTCCATGAAGTTGTTTAGGAGTGCAGAACTCTGTTCCTATGCAAATGCCAGTATGCTAAAAAGTGTGAAGAAACTTTTCTTGAGACACTATTCTGAGCACTGCCACACATGAATATCGTAACACATGGTATGATAACCCCATCCAGTCACATTACACTGATACCGGGCAGACCAGACCTAGGACAATCCTCTGAATGCTAAGTGTCAAGTGAGGAAACTTCTAGTACCATTTTTCAAGTCTTTCGTATGACCAGGGATCAAACCCACAACCTTCTACATTCAAGGCGGATGCTTTACCACTAGACCACCGCTGCAGAATAGTATCAAGTGTGAATATTTTAATGTACTATACAGTGGGTCCCTTAAGAGAGATGCACCACTGAGCAGACTGAGAACCAAGCTGCTAAGATGAAGTCTGACCACGGTCTACATTGTACATAATTATACAGTTCGGCATGAAATAGTTTAACAAGCAGCTTTCACTACATACAAAATGATTGATACAGTCAAACCTGTCTTAAGCAACCAGTCAAGGGAAGGAGCAAAAGTGGCCTTTTAAGACAGGTTGTTGCTTAATACATGTTAATTTGCTCTGAATGCTTAGAAATGGGAAATAGCAAATGTGGCTGCTTAATACAGGTTGCTGCTTAAAAGAGGTGACCACTTGCACAGGTTTGACTGTTTGTTGCTGAATGGGTTCTCCATGGTGGTCAAATGGATAAAGGCGCTGTTGTTTAAAGACTAGAGACCTCTCACTGCTGCGGTCATTGGTTCGACCCCCGCTAAGTCTAGAATCTTTATGCAATAAAGGTTTTCCACAACCAATAAAACTAGATATGTGTTATATCTAACATCACATGTGTTGAACCATTAAAAATTAAAAAGTACTTCTAGTACTGATCTACCGTACCCCAAACGTGTTTCAGACGCTTGTTTTTTTTTCTTAATTTATTAAGTAGGTTAAAGTCAGTGATGTAAACTTTTTAAACATGATGGTGATTAGTTTAAAAAATCATTAGTATTACTAAAAAAAAATAAAATAGATAAAAAAAAAAAAAAAATCATACTTGATCTTAACAAAAAACTTTAATATTTTAGATTCCAAAGTATGGACATTTAGGTACATTGTTTCTATAACATAATATGTAAGTGTGTTTATGAAGTTTAGTCACTATAACATAGGTAGTTTGTTCAGAAATTTAAAAGGCTGAGCTAAACATGAAACTTTAACTGGTGGACGACGACGACAACGACGACAATGACAACGGCGCAAAGGTCATGACAATAGCTCTTCGTTTTTTTTTCTTCAAAAAGACGAGCTAAAAATTTATATGGTTTCCTTATTCCACTGATATTATTGTAGCCTTGGTTACGTAATTTATGCAACATTTTTTTAAGAATGACACGATACAATATCCTGAATTTTTTTTTTATTGTATGATTTGTTTCTCCTTGCTTATATTAAACACATGGAAAAATGAAATTCGACGATCAAAAAGCAGTCCATGTTTGCACATGATCATTTTGGTGGTGATCTGCAGCACTGCAAAGTCTGATCACGACAACAAAATCAGGACTATGATTTTGGCATAATGCCTGGCTAAAATATAAAAAAAAATCAATGTAGCATGACAAAATTCAACAACACACTCTTTAATTTAATTCCAAAAATTGGTCTGGCTTCTATATCAGATAATTTGAATGATGAATATTTTTGTTTGATTTCCTTAAATAACAAAGCCAAGACAAGGAAATGAAGACACATAAGTGTTTACAAATAATCCGGGAGACTGTTTGTACAGTTTGATACATGAGCGGAGAAAGGAAGCAAATTTCTTGTTAAAGACAAATGTTTTTCTGATGCAGAGGTGTGAGAAAATGATAAGTAAAACAGTTGTTTTGTTGTCAGTACTAACCATCACCACGGGCATGAGATGGAATGTTCTATATTAGTTGGAACACACTTGTTAAATGTTGATTTCCTCGCATGTACGTAGATAATCTGTCTGACATTGTAATTATAGAGTGTCACCACCATTTTGGTAAGATAAATATGGAATTTCTTAAAAACTGCAATAGTGGGCCAGTTTCCTATTTTTTTAGCTTAATGAATCAATTAGCTTTAATATGATATTTTAAATTACATCTTTTGTACACGTCTCATTATCCAACAACAAAAAATAAATTGAGGAAAATGATATTTGATAAAGAAGAGTTCTTTGACTTTTATTCCACTAGCATTGCACAGACATGCAGACCTGCACATAATCCTCATGACGGAGTGTTGCAGTATCGGAAGATAGATATCAGCTCTCAGTAGTTGTAGCTGTTATACTACAGTTGATTAAAAATTCTGCGATAGTTGGTTGAATGTTCTAGGTAATGAGGGTTATAACATCATTCTAATATATTCACGTCAAGGATTAAGTACCGATACCTGTCTTACCTGTACAGAGGATACAATGTCGAATATGTTTACTACCATTCTCAAATAAATAAAAATGAATGCACACTTTATTAAAGCAACACATCTACGTTTAAACTTTTTAAAAAAAATTTCAATTGAGTTGTGAGCACATTTCCCATACATAAATATATGGCCAGTGAGCTGTATATGTGCTAACAAACACTATCCAGAACGCTTTAGAATAATAAAAAAAGATGTTCAAATATAAATTATTTTTAAATTGCCGAGGATTCCAACTATGCTTCAAATTGAATTATGCGAGTCGTATTAAAAAACTTCACGTTTTAGTGCGTAGTGTACTTTACCTGCCTTAAAAGTCATTTTGACAATTTTTTTTGACTCGGGTGAGCTACACGCTTGTTTTATAAAGTGTTAGTCACGCATTATAATTTGGGCATCATTTTGTTTGGGATTGTGTTTATATGCTCATATACAGCTAATTGATCACATGTTTGTATGGGAAATGTGCTCATAACTCAATTAAATTTTTTTTTTTAAAAGTTCAAACGTGGATGTGTTGCTTTAAAGATTTTATTATTTACATGTGGAGCGCGTGGTCCAGTGGAAAGCATCAAACCTAGGATCAAGAGTTCAATTAATCCTCCGCCACTGCTATGTGTTGCGTCCTTAAGCGAAACACTTTATCCGCAAATGCTTCGTACAGTACTACCCTATAAAGACTGAGTGTTATTTGTCAAAGTTGTAAGAACTAAATATTTCACAATTGATGTAAATTAGTTTGACAAAACAAGATTATAATAATGTTTACAAAATCTTACAATAAACGTTGATTCTGCAGTAAAACTGGCTGAGCAGGAGAGGTAAGTATATAGACACAAACTACCGGCAGTCACCATGCAGGTCCATGATATTGTTACACAAATCCAGCGTACATGACAGGGTCAAGGTGAGCCAAGGTGATTTGTCAACATCAAGGTCAGTTATAAGTGTAACCATACTCTGAGTAATTATTAAGACACTAATACCCTGTTAGGATTTATGGAAGATAGTAGGGGGTGATTTAAGATAAAGACAATTACACTATTAATAATTTTACTATAAAAATAAGGGTCACGAGGGGCTCAGGACACTCTACTGGCTTATAGTGACCAAAGTACTTTTTAAGAGTTTACAATATTAACCCTTTGGGAGAGCAGGGGTCGGGTCATTTGTGGATAAACTGCCACAACCTTACCGAATAAAAAGTCATTTACCATAAAAAGAAATGCTTTAAGTTTTTCAGTTTCCCATACCATTCCTCTGTAAAATTAAATAATAATTAATTGATTGCTTGAATATTTAGTGTCATTTTTATGCCATTGAGGGCAAACAGACAATCAGTTAACCTAACCACTGTTTCCTGGGATCCAGAAAGGTTAACCAGTACTTGAGCACATCCCATCTCCACAAGTAACTGATAACTTCTCCACTTGAATCAGGGGTGAGAGACGAATGATAATGAGACACAATGTCATATGTCAATCATCACAGACACCCCTGAATTGATAGTCAGATGGGTAACCTTAACTGAGCTAATCGTGCCTGGCAAATAAAAAAAGTTCCCTGACAAGAGGCTTATATATTTGTCCAAATTTTAAGAATATTTTTTTAAGTAACTAATTAATTTTAGTGATGGCAAAAAACATTACGTGAAGTTTGAGTATAATTATATCATTTTCATTTTTAGGATTAGAATTTTTATACAATCTTGATTATGATTTCAAGACAGTTAATTAAAGGATTATTTAATCATCTTTGTTACTTAAGACAGTAAATTTAAAGGATTATATAATCATCTTCATTACTTAAAA
The DNA here is from genome assembly GCA_029582155.1 of Panopea generosa. Classification (NCBI taxonomy): domain Eukaryota; kingdom Metazoa; phylum Mollusca; class Bivalvia; order Adapedonta; family Hiatellidae; genus Panopea; species Panopea generosa. The sequence goes on from CM055900.1 coordinate 72,048,433, forward strand.
CAGTAAATTTAAAGGATTATATAATCATCTTCATTACTGAAGACAGTAAATTTAAGTTAATTTAAAAGATTAAATAATCATCTTCATTACTTAAGACAGTAAATTTAAAGGATTATATAATCATCTTCATTACTTAAGACAGTAAATTGAAAGGATTATATAATTATCTTTGTTACTTAAGACAGTAAATTTGATCGGTCATAATCATCTTCATTACTTAGGACAGTAAATTTAAAGGATTATATAATCATCTTCATTACTTAGGACAATAAATCAAAAGGATTATATAATCATCTTTATTACAAAAGACAGTAAATGTAAAGGATTATATAATCATCTTCATTACTTAGGACAATAAATTTAAAAGATTATATAATCATCTTCATTACTTAAGACAGTAAAATTTAAAAGATTATATAATTATCTTTGTTACTTAAGACAGTAAATTTGATCGGTCATAATCATCTTCATTACTTAGGACAGTAAATTTAAAGGATTATATAATCATCTTCATTACTTAGGACAATAAATCTAAAGGATAAAATCATCTTCATTACTTAAGACAATAAATTTAAAGGATTATATAATCATCTTCATAACTTAGGACAATAAATGTAAAGGATTATATAATCATCTTCATTACTTAAGACAGTATATTTACAGCATTATATAATCATCTTCATTACTCATTAGGACAGTATATTTACAGCATTATATAATCATCTTTATTACTTAAGACAGTAAATGTAAAAGATTATACAATTATCTTCATTACTTAGGACAATAATCTAAAGGATTATATAATCATCTTCATTACTTAAGACAGTAAATGTAAAGGATTATACAATCATCTTCATTACTTAGGACAATAAATCTAAAGGATAAAACCATCTTCATTACTTAAGACAATAAATTTAAAGGATTATATAATCATCTTCATATATTAGGACAATAAATGTAAAGGATTATATAATCATCTTCATTACTTAAGACAGTATATTTACAGCATTACATAATCATCTTCATTACTCATTAAGACAGTATATTTACAGCATTATATAATCATCTTCATTACTTAAGACAGTATATTTGATGGGTCATAATTAAATTTAACTGATGAATTCAATCCAGTTTATAGTGTTATTATAGCAGCCACTTAAGTAAGGATGCATTACAATCAAATGACCGTGAATTAAACAACAATTCATCGCTAATCCAATTTACCACAGAGAAATACAACAGTAGTGTGAGAAGAGATGTGTATATGATGACACTTCGTCAATACAGATGTTGAGGAACTTACGGTTCATGTTAACTGAAGCACAGTTAGTAATAAAGGCAGTGAATTTATCAAAAGATTACTTTACAGGGATGATGTTTTAACATAAAATATTGGATTTCCATTTAACAAGACAAGGATTCAAATCACATACAGTGAAAGTGTTAGCATTGGCCACCAGGTGTAGATGGATCCGTTCCATATCAATCTACTTTTTAATGATTGGTATAAAATATAATGGAAAATATCACAACAGAATATAATTTCTTGTGAAAAAAAAAAAGGAACTGTGAAAGCAACAGTATTAACTGAAATATAAAAAAACATAAAAAAGCTTTAGTTTATCTGAATAATCATAAGAAGGAGTTAATTGTGTGAACTGTGGAAATAAAATATTACCGTACTTATTTTATATGACTTCTGTAAAACAAAATTAAGATAATGGCTGTTGGACTAGCTTGGGTGAGTGACTTGATTATAATTTTTGTTCATTTTTGCAATATTTATACATGCATGTGAAAAATAAAATGATCTTAAATTGTTATAATTAAATATAAATGTCTTTTAATCATCATTTTAATATTTGGTTGCCATGACAAATTTCAAGTAAAATATCTTAATGATGGTTACTATTAAAGTAAATAACTTATGAAAATTTTTTATTGGATCTATGTTTAAATTTATTCTATTAATACAAAATATTATTTTTCTATTTTGTTTATTATTACAAATGTTTAATTTAAGTTCAATTATTGATTTAATGTATTATGGTATTGTATCCACCATGAGTGAGGTGTTGGTGGTGGGTGGGTGGGTTTGTGGGTTTGGGTAACATTATGATATTATCACTCTTACATGTGCTATTAGAACAACAAAAAGCGAATTCCAAATCTGTCATCTCTGTTTTTGCACATACCCAAGAGTGTCGAATTTTACGGAAGATATGAAAATGTGTACAATTAAAATGCATTATAATTCTATTATATAATAAAATATGTGACAACCATTAATTTTAATTCAATCTTGTTATTTCAAAATAAGTAGTCATAATATTACATAATTAATCAGTTTGACAAGTTTGACACGTTTGTTTCCATTATTTTCAAAAGGTCTGAGAACCATGTGGAATATTGACCAAAAAAAAATACAATCTGTAATTTTGAATGCCATCTGCTGTGCGAGACATAACACTTCATTGGATTATAAATAGAATCACCTTATAAACACCCCGTACGCAAACAAGAATAAGATTATTTTTAATGGGGTTTAACGTCATTTTCAGCACATGGCACGTTATAATTTTTACATGACATACAGTTGTACTGGTGGAGGAATTTAAGACCTTAGAATGAATCTGAGCAGGGTAACCACTGTCCTTCCGTAAAATACTTGCAAACTTTTTTTGTTATTAATATGTTACCTGGCATGATTTTTTATGTTATGATTTGTAAATGTATTTATAAAATAATATTATGCCATTTTTATAAATCATGACCTTATAGCCTGAAAAAATTTTAATTTAAAATTTGAACGATTGTGCGAGCGGATCCAGGGTGCTAAAAGAGTGATGTTACAGGTGACAAACTCAGTACTGGTTAAAATTTCTACATTTCTGCAGGTTACTCAAACTTTTTTTTTATTCATTTGTTACTATTGTTAATCAATCTGTGTGCTAATTTGTTTTCTGCCGAGCTTTATGCCAAAGACACAGCCGTGCATATGCCGTCATGATCAAGGTTTGCAATGCTGATCACCGCCAAAATGATCATACGTGACAGGGACTATTTTTTTATTACTTGAAGTTCATTTTTTCATGCTTTCAATATAAGCAAGCGGAAATGAATCAAACAATTAAAAGATATTGTGGACATTGTTGCATAATAACATCATTTTTTTATAAATATTGTATACAATAAACCAAACACTAAAAATAATATCAATTAAATTAGGAAGGCGTATGAATACTTATCAACGCACGGCAATCAGTACTTTTTAGTGCTTTGATTGTACGACAGAAGTGTGGCTGGAATCTGCTTTCATTCTGGTGTCTTTAAATGTTTACATGCAATTTAAGTATGCCATAACTTCCTTACAACCAATCCAATTCATTTTGATGTTTTTTTATGATGGTGTGAGACATAAAAATATATATCACCACACTACTACAGCCTTATGTTACATACCAAATGGTTTTATGTTACAACAGACTGCATTAAAAGGGAATGAATGAATAGGGTTTTACAGTGTACCGACACATTATAGATTATTCAACGCCAACAGGAAGGAAGATTCCATGTTCACTCTACATGTACAAAAACAACAAATTAACATACAGATTTAAACAAAAATACATCAACAAATGAATATGCAGAATGAACCTAGAACCTTGATACCTGCAGAACTGCAGAGTTTCAGCAAATTCTATCGTATTACTCAAATTGTCACTTCTTACGACATGCATGAGCCACAGTGGTCCTATTCTTGCCATCACTCATATGGCTCCCTGAAACCACACAGGTAATTTAACAGATAATTTAACCACAATCGTGAACATGACAAAAAATGATAAAATTAACATAACACCCATTCGGAGCATTCCTACCCCTCTGCAGAGATCGGCAGTGATTCTATTCTTAGCCAGAACCACACGGGCTGCATTAAAAGGGATAGCATTTTTATAGCTTTAATAAATCAAAGGTTTACACAGACAAGGAATTATATAGAGAAGGATAGGCAACTGATTGAGTTTTTATGAACGCTCGTGTAATCACACAAATCTTGCAATATCTCATTTCAATTATCTTAACTTCCATTCATCTCAGGAACACAAATCAAAATTCTTACACTGCACACTGAAATTGTCATCAATACCATTCCCAGAAATTTGTGTTTAAAATTGTTCAAGTACTTGTGACTACAAAATTTGTATAATGCAGCTTAAATAACAACAAATTATGATAAATTTTCCTTCAAACCTCAATATCTTTAATTCAGGATCATTTTGCGTTATTGAAACATGTTTATACATCTAAGATTACATACAACTTACAATTTATGTACAAGAAATCAGTTGCCTGTGAATTATGAATAACTAATTTGCAAATTATGAATCATTCGTGTGCTGTTCATCAACATTTGTACAGGAGATGCAAGTTTCCAATCCTTCTATACAAGTCCTTGATACAGAGGAGGGAAAAGTAATTCGACATGGAGATTTTTGAGAAATCTAAGACTCGAATTCATGCAAAATGTTGCTAAATCTCGTTTTCAATTATCTGAACTTCCACTCATCTCGGGAATACAAATTGGGATTGATACTTTAATTACATATGGAATTCTCAACAAGGCAAGATCATTTCCAGGAATTTAAGGCCATAATAAATTAATTGCTAGGTTATTATTCCTGCCCGCTTCCTAATTTTCATACAATTAATTTATAATGGCCTAAATTGTGTTTAAAATTGTTTAAGCAAATCTGATTACAAAGTTTGTATACTGTTACTGAAAAACAATAAAATTGTATTCCAAACTTGAATGATATAAAATACTAGATTATTTTGCATGGTCCAAAAAATACAAAATACAATAATACATTTACGGTTATGTGCAATCTACATTATGTGTACAAAAAGGATTGTCTGAATTTTGAATGGAATGAATGAATGAAGGAATGAATGAATGGGGTTTTATGGAATACCAACACATTGTAGGTTATTTGATGCCAACTGTAGAAAGGAAAATTCCAGGTTCACTCAATATGTACAAAACACTATATTAACATCCATATTAAAAATATCACATCAACAAATGAATATGCAGAATGAACCTAGGACCCTGATACCTGCATAACTGCAGAGTTTCAGCAAAATTTTTTTAAAGGTTAATGTGCTAAATAATTAGTCGTTCTGGTGTTATTTTATCAACATTAATTTAGTCATGAGATGGAAGTTACATTTCCTTCTCTATGTCAGTCTTTGATTATATGTATCATACAATGTAAAGAGCAGGAAAGTATAATTAATATTCACGCTTAATTTGAATAGTTAAAGTCTAGCTCACTCCAAAAACATTTGTGAGAAAGTTTGCCAGTTTGTCAGTTACTTGCGGAAGGAAATGTGGTTCTACTCAGATTCATTCTGAGGTTTTCCCCCTCAAATACAATTGGATACGCTATTATATAACCTGAAATGTGCTGAAAATGGCGTTAAACTCAATTAAAAAAATTAATTTGAAAAACTGCTGACAATTTAAACAAGAGGGCCAAGATGGCACTATATTGCTCACCTGACTCACCTTGAGTCACCCAACTTAAGTAGATTATATAATACATGTACACTCAAAATTCCAGAAAAACGAGATGGGCGAGTAGTTAGAATTTTGATTTGTTTTGAAGATGTAACAGATGTGTAGAAGAGTTCAACTTGTTTGAGGTTCACCCATGGTAAATGTCAGTGAAATTACATCGAAATCAGGTCAGTAGATTCTGACAAGAAGGCTTTTGAAGTTTTTACTATAGCTGCCTATATAGTAAACTAGCACCTCACTGAGGTATTCATGTTTTTTAACAAATCACAATGGCTTGAACAAACTTGGTAATGGGTCACCCAAGGAACATTTCTGCGAAATTGTTTTAAAATCGATCCAGTGGTTTCTGACAAGATTTTTTAAGTTTTTACTATAGCTTATATAGTAAACTAACCCCACCCCCTGGCCGCCATGTTTTTTTATGAATCACTACAGTTTGAATAAATTTGGTGAAGGGTCCTCCAAGTAACATTTCTGTGAAATTATTTTAAAATCGAGCCAGTTGTTTCTGACGAGAAGATTTTTTAAGTTTTTACTAATTAAACTTGCCCCGCCTCCTGGCGGCTATGTTTTTTGTCGAATCACAATGGCTTGAACAAACTTGGAACAGGGTCACCCAAGGAACATTTCTGTGAAGTTATATCAAAATTGGCCCAGTGGTTTCAGAGGAGAAGTTGTTAGAAGCTTCAAGTTAATGACAGAAGACAGATGACAGACAACGGACACCAGGTGATCACAAAAACTCACCTGTGAGCCTTTGGCTCAGGTGAGCTAAAAACTATCTCACAAATGTTTGTATCGCCAAACAGACCATTATGTTATTATTTGTTCAAAGTTTGAAACAAAAGCAAACTGTCGTAACAAACCATATGTTATGTTGGCTTATTTATAATCTGCAGTACATGAATTAATCATTATCAGCATATGAAAGACATAGGTAGATCTGGTAGAAAGGTAGATAATAAGATAATATTCTTCATTCAATCAAAAAATTATTGCTCCCTATTATGTCGCTCTAGTGAAATCTATAACAAATCAATATAATAAACTCATTTTACACTAAATATTGACCAAACATTCAGCTTAAATCTTGGACAATGCAACTGAAATTATTTGAACCTTTGCTCCATAGATACGCGTTTTCCCGCACCAATCACAGAAGGCCTTTGAAAACAGTGCAGAAAGAGTTCAGATTGCTCGTAATGAGCAATCTGAACCCTTCCTGCACTGTTTTCCACTCTGTCAGTTAATATAAACATAATTCACCCATTGCTGATATGTGGTGAATTAATGCTTTCAATTTGGAAGAGTCCAAGAAAATGCTTATGGAGCAAAGGGTTAAGTCTTGGACGATGCAACTGAAATTATTTGAGCATGGTACAATGTTGAACATTCTAAATTAATGTTTTATGAAAACTTTTAAAACATTGGTCATTTAAATGAAGTGTCATCAAATGAAATCCTGCTCAAAGCACGAGTGTTTAAACCCTTTAAATGGTTAATCAAAATTAAGAAATAGATGTGAATAAAAAAATGTGTTACTTTATGTGGCACCGTAAACAATAAGCAAACAAAAGACAGTCAGAAATAATGTCTGAAAATATTCAATCACGAGAATTATTCAGTACTCTTACAAGGTATTTATTCAATCATAAAATAGTACACTGCACAGACCATCAAACTTTTCTCTTGAGTTACCAAGTTATGTGGTCTGTTCCTTTTTTTTTATAGATACAAAATTACAATGTACATCATAGTATAATGTAAACAGGATCAAGTAACACGATTAAGTGCAGTGAAAATGAATGAAACACGAACTTCGCCTTTGGTGTCGTGCTTATATCTTCTATGTTTGTCTTATCCAAGTTTTACGATATAAGAACTAAAAACATGAACAACTCTAGCTATTATGTAAAATCAACTTCTGATTTTTGTTTTCTTTCCAATATTGGTCTTGTCTAAGAAAAGTTTTTGTACAAAATTTTAATACGAGTAAAGAAAGCTTCTTATAACTTCAACCGCCAAAAAAACCCTGAAAGAACCATATCAAATTATATTTATTCATTTTGCCTTATTGGATATGTCTATCAATACTCAGATATTCCAGCAACAAAGAAACGGTAAAGTGAGTTATTCTGACATGAAAACAGATCAGTACGGTGAATGTTCATCGTAATATTGCCTTCATTAGGTAAAGTAAGGAACAAGTTATGTAAACAAATTGCTGTTTCATTACAATTTTGCGGTATCATTACAAAATTAACTAACTCATGTGATATCGTAAATGCTTTTGTGGGGAGTTATAAATCATGATGTATGGTACAGATGCTCGTCAATCTTACTGCTGTACAGAATATTGGAGTAGCGAACTATCATTTTGATAATATTTGAAAAGAGACACACTGCAATGATGAAAATGTTTTTATTTACTTCATTTATCAAATCAGAATTTACAGTCGTATTATTATTCATTAGATATGAGGTTCTGTAACTTCACTGTATGTAACAAAATTATTATAAAATTTTAATGCTCCTTTTCAAAGTAAGACTTTATTTAAAGACGTATAAAAGATGGTTAGATGATGGAGGAAGCTGGTAACTGAAATAAATTTAAGGAATTATGTAATCAAATGAAGGCAGTATATTAGGGAAATGGTTATAAATGTCTAAAGGATAAAATAATTTTTAAAAATGAAATCAAAAAGAAATTGAATTATTCATAAAGCAAGAGGCCTATTTGCTTTTTTTTTTCAAATGTTGTTTAGTGATTTATTCAAAATCATTTCTTAATATGGGTTTAAAGTCTTTGATAATTGTTTCATCTTAAGTAAGATAAATAATAGTATCAAGAAATTAATTTGTGACCAAATAGTGACCTTGCACAATGCGATGTGCTAATACTTTTATGCATCAGCTTACAAAATTTCACAGTATAATCACTAAAAACATGATCAACTCTAATCATTATGCAGAAATCAAGTTTTTATTTTTGTTATCTTTCAAATCTAGACAATACATAAGAAAATGTGTTGTGAAAATATATAAGTAAAGAAAAATTCTTATTTCAACCACAAAATACCCTAAAGGAACCATCAATTATACTTCATTCACTTTGCCTTATTAGATATGTCTATCAATACTCAGATATTGTAGTAACAAAAAGCAAGTAAAGTGAGTTAATCTGGCATGAAAACGGATCAGTAGCGGTGAATGCCCATCTTATTTATTGCCTTCATTAAGTAAAAGGAGAAACGTAAACAAGAATTTCTTTTAAATCTGGACATCACATACAAAAAGTTGTTATAAATAATACAATAAATATTAACAAAGAAAGCTTTTTATTTCAACCGCTTAAAAAATAAAAAAAGAACCATCAATTTTATTTTATTAATTTTGCCTTATTATATAATGTCTCAAATTTTTTGTTCTGAAATTAGTAACAAAGAGGAGGAAAAGTGAATTAACCTCCCAGTAGTGGTGAAAATTGCCTTTATTATGTAAAAGTAGGAACTTTAACCATGCTTGTTTTGGATAAAAGAGTTGATTAAAAAACATATAAAAAATGACTGGTTGATGGAGGAAAGTTAACTTTGTAAAAGAAATGAATTTCAGGAATTATTTTATCTATGAAGGCAGTATAAAGGAAAATGAGTGTGTGCAGACACTTGTCTTTAGTGAAAGTCCATTTAGTAGGTCAAGGTCAGTCATGTAAACTTTTTTAACATAAAGGTGATCAGTTTATAGAATAAAAACATATTACTAAAACCAAATTTGATTAAAAAAAACAAACATAAACAACAAACTTTAACCTAATATGAATGTGTTTATGAAGTTTAGCCACTATAAGTAGTTTGTTCAAAAACAGAAAAAAAGCCAAGCTAAATATAAAACTTTAACTGAATATTGCAATCCTTTAATGCAATTAAGTAGGTCAAGGTCAATGGTGTTTAACTTTTTAACATAATTGTGAGCAGTTTACAGAATCAATACCTATAACTGAAAAACAATAAATAGATTTATTTTTTTCCTTTTTTTTAAAAAAAATATTTAAAATTCAAACCCAAGCTAATTGATTGATTGAATATCTAGTGTCATTTTTATGCCATCGAGGGCTAACAGACAGTCAGTTAACCTAACCACTGTTTCCTGTGATTAACCAGTACTCAAGCACACCCTGTCTCCGCAAGTAACTGATAACTTTCCCACTTGAATCAGTGGTGAGAGACGAATGAAAATGAGTGACAATGTCGTATATCAATCATCACAGAGACTGTTGTTTGGTGGGGGATTCGAACTCATGACCTCTGGATTGATAGTCAGACACGTAACCTACTGTGCTAATTGGGCCCGGCAAAAACCCAAGCTTAAAAAAAACCTTAACCTATGGTTTTAGGGACTGTAGTGTATTGGGGGGGGGGGGGGGGGGGGGGGGGGGGGGGGGGGGGAATCTTAGGTAGCTTAGCTATATGTAGTGTTGGCATTTACATAATGTAAATGTGTTTATGAAGTTTAGTCACTACATTTCATAAGATGTTTGTTTAGAAGCAGAAATAAAGCTAAACATAAAACTTTAAACGGCGGAAGATGCAGATACCAGGGTCATGACAAAAGCTCTTCCTCCCACCCCCCAAGAAAGCGAGAAAATAATGAAATAAAAATGAAATCATACTATTCATAAAAAAACAAAATGTGCAAGTTGATCAAGTTAGGAAATCTCGTTTAAATAGACATCCCAACAGCAATGTGAGATCTTACTCCTCACGAACTTTAACACAAAAATAATATTTCTGTCTCACCAAATAGGAAGCTTTTATGGTTATATTAGTAGACTCTGCTTAGCACATGGGAGGCATGTGTTAACTTTCCCTCTGAGGTCACATGGTTTTCTTTGCAACTTTTCTGGACCTGTTACAGAGTCAAAACCAGAATAAAAATGTAGATCAATTTTTAATCTACAGTGGTCTGTAACTTGCGTGTGCCAAAACAGAAACCGTAGATAAATAACTTCCCAACAGCGTTAAAGAAACATAATAACCATTCCACAAAACAACTTTCCATTTGTCAGAAGTCTGTATCTCAAAGATAAATAACTACCATTCTATAAAGCAACTTTCCACACATCAACAAAACCTTACATTTTGAACTAGTTAAAAAAACCTTTATTCCCCCTTACTTTAACATGTTGCATAACACATAAACACATTAGTCTCCAGCTATGTTCTCTAATACTTGCTCAGGCAGCCAATACAGTTCGCATTTTGTGTTTATTGATAACATATCTGGGAAAGACATCATGATCAATCGGTAACCTAATGTGTTTTGCAAGTATGTGATTTTTTTTTTTATAAATATTTGGTGCAAGTTGGTAGTGCCCGTATTACATTTTTTTCAAAAACCTAAATTCTATTCAAAATTAATACTGATTTAAATTCTTTTTCTTTTATTAAAAAACTGTTAAACACATTTTTTAAAACATTACTGTTAGAAGCAGTGAGTCATTTGTTCTCCCTTTCCAAAACTGCAATAGACTCGTATGTTCGGTGTAGTTGTGAAAACAGTCAATTTTGTTTTGGCCAAGGATGTATAAAGGAAGATTGGTAACTTGCATCTCTCTCTACTTAATGTTGATAAAACAGCATGGGGAAAAATAAAAAGTTTGGCAAATTAATCATTCAGATTTCACAGACAACTGTATTTTAATATAATTGTTTAAACATGCCAAAAATGACGTTGAGCAGAGTTTACAAATTTTGGTATTTACAAAAAAACAAGCAAATAGAACAAGAGCTGTCGGAGGACCAGTTTGCTTGTTTATTTCGATGCTGTTCTAAAACAGCTTTTTTCAGGAAATAAGTACAAAATGGAAGACAATTAAAAATTAAGGGTGGTAAAATTAAAATATAATTATTGCTTATCTGCTCAAAATAAATAAGAAAAATAATTCACAAACACTATTCATTTTCATTAACAGTTATGTTTTTTTTTTGAAAACAACAAAGTGAATTAATGGCTCGTATTTCCTTAATATTATTTAATTCAGTATGACATATAGGCCTATGTGCTAACTTCACCTCAGAGGGCAATATATCTGTACCAGTTTTATGAAAATGGATCTATAGTTGAAAAAAAACTTGTACCAGCATGCACAGTTTATCACAGCTGGATACCCTTTCATTAAAATGAAGAAAATAAAACAAACAAAAAAAAAAAAAAAAAAAAAAGAAAAAAAAAAGAAAAAAAAGGATTAAACTTTACAAAAAAAGAGAAAAAGATTAAAATTGATATAAAAAATGCAAATAAAAAAAAAAGATTAAACTTTTAGAACAAAAAAAGGCCACAACACTGCCATAATGCAACCCAGAGTTATGGTTCTTGTGTCATCTGTGTGTTCCATTGATGATGCTGAACATACATGTGAAGTTTCATTCATATTGAATGAGTGGTTGCATAGATATCTTACCTGATAAAAAACTTTAACCTGAAAAATTAAAAAAGGGCCATAACTCTACCAAAATGCAACCCAGAGTAATGTAACTGTTATGGTTCTAATGTCTGTGAGTTCCATTGATGATGCTGAACACACATGTGAAGTTTCATTCATAGCAAATGAGCAGTTGCATAGATAGCTTATCTGATAAAAAACTTAAACCTGAGATGCCCCCCTATTCTTACAAAATACATTTGGTAACTGTCTCATTATGATTACTTTTGTTTGATTAAGTATAGTCATTATAATGTAGATAATCAACTTGGGAAAAAAGTGTTTTTTTAAGAGGGGGCTGGGGAGGTGGGGTGATAATATTATAGCAAATTTCTATAATATTTTCAACCGCCTCGTTTTTCTTCAAAATGTATATCAACATTGAAGTCTAATGCTTTTTTATCCTAATAAGTAGTGGTGATAAATTTTGAAAAAAAAAAAAAAATTGGGGGGTTTAGGGGGGGTGAAAATATTATAGGGGGGGTGAATATATTAAAGCAAAATTCTAAAATATTTTCACCCACGGGTGAATTTTTAGTCGGGTGAAAATATAATATGACACCAGTGCAATTACAATAGCCCCCCTATTCTATGAATAGTCAAGCTAAAAACTTATTGCAATAAACAAAAACAAACTTAGGTCACATGGAATTAAATGGGGAAACATGTAAACTAGAATTACGAAAACTATACTGCATACAGCTTCTTGTCTGTAAATTTCTGTTTCTCTTATCTTTACTTAAAAAATACTCTTCTTTAAACCGCTTTTATTCTTTTCTTTTTCATATTCAACCTTCAAATATTACTTGTAAGAAATTGTATAATTGTTATGTTATCTAAATTTCTCATGTAATTGTTAAGTTTCAAAATTATATAGCGTGTGTTGATACATCAAGACTTTTTGTATAACATTGTATTATGTCTTACATGGAAACAAAGATATCCATCACAGAGTGTTCAAAGTTTGTAATCATATAGCACTTTAACAATTTAAAACACAAATAAACTTTAACGCAGGATACAATATCCACCCTCCCACCCCATCTATTCATAGAATAGTTGAGTTAATAAAATAGACTGAGGGGTCACCTGACTATCAGTCTTATCTACAGTTAAACCTGTGTAAGTGGCCACCTCTATTAAGCTGCTAGTTACTGTCAAACCAGTCTTCTCTATTAAGGCAATTGTCTTAAGCAGCCACATTTTCTCTTTCCCATTTCTATGCTTATAGAGCAAATTAACCTGTATTGAGCAACAACCTGTCTTAAAAGGCCACTTTTGCTCCTTCCCTTGATTGGCTGCTTAAGACAGGGTTGACTGTATATAAAAAACATATAAAGTTATATTCAGGGATGGAAAATTTCACTGTTCCGCTTGCCATGGCGAGTGAACATTTGGTCAGGACAAGTATGATTTAAGAATCTGTCGACCTTAATAATTCGTGGATTTAAGGCCATGATAAATTAATTGCTATTTTATCATCCCCGTCAACCCCCAAATTTTCATGCCCCTTTTTATTTTCATATCTAATTTTTTTTTATTAAAAAAAAAGCCAAAAAATTTTAAAAATGAAAATAAAAAATAAAACTCTCACCTCCTCCCCGTTTTTAAGAAAAAATTGGATGATAATCTAGCAATTAATTTATAATGGCCTAAAGTATTCAATTAATAATGTTAGAAAATGATGGGAAAGAGAGGGTGAGTAGCAGATTTGAAGTTTTACAAGTAATTTCTAGCCCTGACATTTAGTTTAGATATAAAACTGTAAAATTGCCAAACATAATATCTATATGAAAATAGAAATTAGTTTAGGATGCTTGCCTTAATAAAATATTAAACTATTACTCCAATACTGTTCTTGGAATAAAAGTTTCTTTGTGTTTTTCCTTGTTTAACTTATGATCAATTTTGAACATCTGAGATTTCAATCTTTGCAAGGCTTCAGCCTGTTATAACTACTAAAATATTTCTTGTGTGTTACAACTACTGAACTATTCACATCCCAGACTTCACTACCGTACATCAGGCATGCTGCACCAAATGACAGAATAACAAAAATCTCTTGTTATAAGTGCCTAATGTTCCAGAAATTATTTCGGAAACCAACACAAACCATAAACTTATAACCCGACATCAGTATTTCTGCCTCTAAATGACAATATTGCTCCCCTTATTCTCGTCAATACAAAATACAACACAAAAACTGTAAAAGTTACTGTCCAGGGATCAAAGTTTACATCGTTTTACTGATAATACAAGACATAGTGCTGTCAGCATTTTACAAAGACTGCATGAACGTCCTGGTGTGGGACTGGTAGCGCAATTTGTTTATAGTTTGTTTCTTTGAATATTTAGCATGTCATTTTTATGCCAATGAGGGCTAACAGATGATCAATTAATGTAACTACTCATTCCTTGGATCCTGTAAGGTAACCAGTAGTATTCCAGCACACCCATCTTCACTAGTAACTGATTTCCCACTTAAATAAGCGATGAAATATACCTGACAATGAGACACAATGTTGTATATTGATCATCACTGAGACTGTAGCTGGGCAGGGATTCTAACTCATGAGCCCTGGACTGATAGTCAGATGGCTAATGACCGAGCTAACCAGGCCCAGCCCAATTCATCCACAGAATAAATGTTGATGCAAGCAATAAAAATTGACCAAAATCTTGTGTTTGCATAGTTTGATTCAGAAAATTTAGTCAGAGGACCAAATGGCAAATATTAATATAAGATTTCTTAATAACTGGCGTGGGATAGGGGTAGGGGAAAGAACCACAGTTGCCTATGCCTTGCTGGTTCCCATTTATCTTTAATAAGATGATTGATATACAATATTGCATTTTATTGTCATTCGGCTCTCATCACTGATTCAAATGGAAAAGTTATCAGTTACTTGCAGAGCTACCGCTCTAGAACTGGTTAACAATTTCGAGGATCCCAGGTAAGAGTGAGAAGGTTTAATGATCGTCTTTGACATCAAAATGATGCTACAGTATAATTAGTTTTCGGTTACCTTATAATAAATATCATGTTTTATTATGTTTTAGCTATATTTTATTATGTTCGTGATGTTATTATATGTTCTAGATATCATATGTAATATAATATAGTAATAAGTATACTCACTGTGGTGTAAGCTCGTCAGGTAGAAATGTTTAGATTTTCCAAGATGGCAGCCCGTGATGACAAGGAAAGGTAAGTGTCTCATAGAGAATTCAAATTTCCATGATTTTTGGTCGGTTTAGAACAAGATATTGTGTACGGTTAAGATAAAAAATCTTATGAAGATGGGGCTCATGTAAACAAAGATTTTATTTGATGTTGGCGATTTGTCGGTACATAAATAATACTCTTGCAGTATTTAATCATTACTAAATTTAACATTCACAATGACATTTCAGGAATATTACTTCGACACATGAACATTGCATAAACTTTAAAACTCCCTTTCAAGAGATTATGAACACCGATGCCGCATAAGGTTGCACAAGAATTTCAATTTGATATAAATGAAATTGACAATAATTGTGAAAAATATGTAGCTCAAAATTGAAACGAAGGAGAGATCATTTGTTTTAAGAAAATCAGATATTTCAAAGAATTTTGATGACGATGAAAACACCTTGCTGAATGTTTTGAGAGAAACTCTACCTGATATTGTGAAAGCTTTAAATAACATTGGGGAATTACATAATTGGGTGGCATTTCATCACATGATTCAAGAAAACAGACTCCCACCCCCGTTAATATCGCATTTCATCCCTTCTTGGACATATGCAACTTTTATTGTAAAGATTCAACGGCCATGTGCTTCAAACCACTAGTCAAGAAAGTATGACGAATTGGGTACTGATTATTCTGTGGTAAATGACTTAACTTCATGAGCGGGCCAAATAATCAAAATATTAAAACTGAAAATCCATGACAAGATGTTAATCATGGTGATGCCGAGATAAACTGTGCTGTACCATTCAAAATGACAATCTCAAAAGCTAGCTGTTATGATGAATGCCATATTAAAAAACCAGGAAAGTTAAACTAAAAATGATAAGCAAACTTGCTACACAGACAAATGATTCCAAGACATATAAATACTGTGTTGATGGTAAAAGCATTAATGCAGGGAGAACAAACAGAAGTGGTAATATAGATTTGTTTGGATTTGACTGAAAAAACACCAACCCTAAGCAGAGAGGGCTGATAAAATAGAAATGGGAAAACGTCTTATACAATCAATATCTGAAAAACTCGATGATTTAGAAATTCGCCAAAAAAGCTTATAAGTGATATACCACACGATAATAAAAATGAATTGGTAGGCGTAGTGTTGGATGCATTAACATTTATATAAGTAGAATACAAGATTTAAGAAAACCCAAGGTGAATAAAGATTTGATATTGGAAAATCTAAAAAAAAACAAAGAGGTCCAGACTGGAGAAAATCAAAATTTGTTTTTTTAATTAACTCATTAAAAACTGACATGTATGATTTATCTGGAACCATTAAGGTTCTCTAGACTAAGCTGATGAAATAGAGTTGCCAAGTCTGTTGAACACTTGAATGTGAAAGAAAAACGCATTTTTCTCAGTACGCATAGTAATTACAAACACCTTCATGGCAATGCAAGTGAAGGGAGCAGTATTGAATTACATTATGTTGAACAATTATGCGACCAGTGGCACAAAGTCCGAAATACTGCAAAAGTAACTGAAAGTTCATTGAACAAAAACTATTGGCTCAGGTCCCTGAATGAACAACAAATGCGTTTTGATTAAGTAGTATATAACAAACAAGATTAAATATCGACTAAAATAAAGGATAAAATGAAATACGGTACAGAAAACGAGATCAGTGCAATTAGTACTTTGGTCAGAAAAGTAGCGACTGTCATTTCCATTGTCAATGACTCCAATTGAGCACATACCATACACACTTGCTGGCTCATCTCTTTTGTTGGTTTTCTGAAGATTATCAGGAATTACATGGAAGTTCAATGTTCGAAAACGGTATGGCATCTGTTTCACTTTTTAACCCTATGTGTTTAAATTTAAGGACATGGCGAAGAAAATATTCCTGTATTACAGTAGGAACATCAGATCTGAACAGAATATCAATTTATGGTATAAAATAAAATTTTAATGTGAATGTTAAATCTATTAATGATTCAATACCGCAAGAGCATCCACTGTCTTTGTACCGAAATATCGCCAACAAAAAATGTAATCTCTATATACAGGACCCCCACCATCTACAAAAATGTGATCTAAACCGTACACAATTAATGTCTTGATCTAAACCAACCACAAATCGTGGAGATTTAAATTCTCTAAACCGTATACTTGCCAAACAGGCATGGTCTCTAAACTGTACTTTCATTTTTTTATAAATGCAATTTTCCCATTGTTTGGACTTAAAATGAATAAGTTTATGTACTTTTTTATTGAAGAATGTCCTTTAATATTGCAAAATCAATTTAAATGAACTTAATATAATAAATATTGACACACGAAGCCAAAAATGCATCAGTTCTCCGCTACTTTTGACATCTTAAATATGTCCATGTTCAAAATACCATCGCTAGCAAATAAAGCAGATTTGTACCAGTAGGCGTGTAGCTAGAGTAAGACTAGGTTTTGTTTTATTAAATACTACAAGCGTATTGCACTGGGTCTTATATAAACGATGTATTCAATGAAAATTGGGACACTTACCTTTCCTGGTCATCTTGGGCCGCCATCTTGGAAAATCGAAACATTTCTACCCGACCAGCTTACACCACAGTGATACTGTCATTTTAAAATTTGTGACTGTACGTGTTTTTTTACGTGTAATTTATTTTAATGGCAACATCGATCATTAAAACCTCATATACAGTTGCAAACTTCAAATTTACAGTATCTTAGTACTATTCTTATGCAATTATACGTTTTATCATTAAAATTTGTTCGCTGAACCAAGTTACTGGAGTGGTTGGAGTTTAGATTGAACTTACCACTATGCCTAATGAAGCATATCAGCAAATGATACAATATAAAAGTAGTTCCTGGTAAAAATTGAACTAAATTGCCAGACTGTTGCATCTTTATCTTTGTATTCTTATCATTCTTCAAATAAATATTATCTTTAAATGGACAAACAGATATATAAATCGTAAATTCCATTGTTGTGAATTTAATTAGCTCCCTTTATGAAATTAAATATTTATTCTATATAATCCAACGGGTTTATAAATCTGTCCTTTATATAGCATGTGAATAGTCATGAATCCTTCACTGGATCCTACTCATACAAAGCTATCAGTTCATGTATGTAAATTTGTCCACCTTGTCCAGATGTGTTGCATGTAATGCCATAGTATAGAAGTCATGTTCGACACCTAATTTATTGGTTTGGCAGAGGCCTTGATATTGTATCTATTGTTTGCATTGTAGCTAGGCCAACTCACTGTAGTCTGGTCTGTACATTTGTGTCTTGGTTATTCACAAATAATTATCTCCATATATATATATATATATATATATATATATATATACAACATAAATTCACATGTCATTTATCAGATTACAATCAATGAATGAATGAATGAATGGTGTTTTACAGTGTATCAACACATTGTAGATTATTGGATGTCAACAGGAAGGAAGATTTCAGGACTATACTTGTACAAAAACAACAAATTTACATTAAAATTTAAAAAAAATCTCATCAACAAAATTGAATGAACATGCAGAATGAACCTAGAACCTTGATAACTGAATATAATTGCAGAGTTTCAGCAAATTATATCGTATTACTCAAATTGGGACAATGCTTACGACATGCAAGAACCATAATGATCCTATTCTTGCCATCACTCATATGGCTCCCTGAGACCACACAGGGGTTGGTAATTTAACCACAATAATGAACATGACAAAAAATGATAAAAAGAACATGACACCCAATTGGAGGATTTCTACCCCTCTAGAGAGATTGACAGTGATTTTATTCTTAGCCGGTCAGGCATACAATACCTTGTTGAGAATGATGTCAGGTTATTAAACATATTAAAATAATGAAGATGAACTTAGATAAGGTCATAATTAATTAAATTATCATCCCCGCCCACCCCCTTATTTTCATGCCTCTCTGACCCTTCTTGTTTTCATAAAAATAAATAAAACATTTAAAAAATAAAAAATCAAATCCTCCCGCCCTCCCCGTTTTTAAGAAATATTTGGATGATAATCTAGCAATTATTTTATAATGGCCTAAAGTATAATGTTAACAACAAAAATGTGTATTTAAACATTTCCTTGTAACATGATCATATAATATAATACAATATAATATGCGTAACTAAATGTCTGCCCCATAAAACACATTAATAAAATAAGTTATTACGGCCGTTTAGAAAAAAAATTGTATTATTATTGCATTTTAATAATCATTAAGATTTATAGATGAAAGTTAATAATAAGATCATGTCACATATCTTAAGTACATATTAATTACATCTAGCCATGATTTATGGATTATGTTGGAGTAGGCCAATTAAGGAGACTAATTAGTCGTAGTTTGTGTTTTGTTTTATAATGTTTTGTCTACAATTTGTCAGTTTTCAACATTGCTGTCTTGTACAGGGGAGGTGCTATGTTTGATAAAAAAATGTTACATGTAAGACCATTATAAATTAATTGCTACATTATCATCCAAATTTTTCTTAAAAACGGGGAGGGCGGGAGCATTTTATTTTACTCAATAAAATAGGTAAATACTCAAGACAGTGGGTAATTACTCAAGAAAATGGGTAAATACTCAAGATAATGAGTATATACTCAAGACAGTGGGTAAATACTCAAGATAATAGGTAAATACTCAAGACAATAGGTAAACACTCAAGATAATGGGAAAATACTCAAAATAATATGTAAATACTCAAGAAAATAGGTACCTTCTCAAGACGGTGGGTAAATACTCAAGAAAATTTATAAAAACTCAAGATAATGAGTAAATACTCAAGACAGTGGGTAAATACTCAAAATAATAGGTAAATACTCAAAATAATGAGTAAATACTCAAGACAGTGGGTAAATATTCAAGAAAATGAGTAAATACTCAAGATAATGGGTAAATAATCAAGACAATGGGTAAATACTCAAGATAATGGGTAAAGACTCAAGACAATAGGTAAATACTCAACACAATGGGTAAATACTCAAGAAAAATTGATAAATACTCAAGATAATGGGTAAAGACTCAATATAATAGGTAAATACTCAATACAATGGGTAAATACTCAAGACAATAGGCAAATATTCAAGATAATAAGTAAATACACAAGACAATGGGTAAATACTCAAGATAATAGGTAAATACTCAAGATAATGGGTAAATACTCAAGATAATGAGTAAATTCTTAATACAATGGGTGAATACTAAAGATTGTGTATGTATACTCAAGATAATAGGTAAATACTCAAGATAATGGTAAATACTTAAGACAATGGGTAAATACTCAAGATAATAGGTAAATACTCAAGACAGTGGGTAAATACTCAAGATAATAGGTAAATACTCAAGATAATGGTAAATACTCAAGACAGTGGGTAAATACTCAAGATAATGGTTGTATACTCAAGATAATGAGTAAATACTCAAGACAGTTGGTAAATACTCAAGATAATGGGTTTATACTCAAGATAATAGGTAAATACTCAATACAATGGGTAAATACTCAAGACAATGGGTAAATATTTAAAACAATTGGTAAATACTCAAGATAATAGGTAAATACTCATGACAATGGGTAAATACTCAAGATAATGGATAAATACTCAAGATAATGGATAAATACTCAAGATAATGGATAAATTCTCAAGATAACTGGTAAATACTCAAGATAATAGGCAAATACTCAAGACAATGGGTAAATATTCAAGATAATAGTTAAATACTCAAGACAATGGGTAAATACTCAAGATAATAGGTAAATACTCAAGATAATGGGTAAATACTTAAGACAATGGGTAAATACTCAAGATAATAGGTAAATACTCAAGATAATGGTAAATACTCAAGACAGTGGGTTAATACTCAAGATAATGGTTGTATACTCAAGATAATAGGTAAATACTCAAGATAATAGGTAAATCATCAAGATAATCGGTTAAAATTCACTTTAAACTTAAATCCTAATTACAACTTTACAATAATTATAATTTTGTTTTATTTTCGTATACCTAGGAAGTTTGACAAAAGAGTGATTAAAACACAAAGAACTGGCTTAAAACTAGTCATTAAATCAACGTTTATTGCAGTTATATTTCTTGTTGCAATATCTTTACAATTAGGCGCACCATCTATCGCAGTGTGGTGTGCTTGTGAGAGTTTTTTTACAAATCTGATACTCTTATTCAGTCAGCCAGTTTTATTTTCTTTTATTGTGTTAACAGGGCTGGTGTTATTATTAGAATCTATTAGAGCTTTGGACCCAGGACTGGGGGCCCATGGGTTCAATCATCCACCATGGCTATGTGTGGTGCCTGAGCAAGATGAAAAATTATCCGCAGTATGCTTAGTACAGGTCCTGCCCAGGAAGACATTGAGCATGATTTGTCTAAATTGTAAATGTTCCTCTTCAACACAATTTTTTAAAGAGATCACCATACAATGACAACTAAAAATTGGCCCCAGGAACCAGACTTCAACAAAACTTTTAGGGGACCTCCATTCAATGCATGTAAAATATCTAAGGTTTTAGGCCTTGAACCTTCAGAGAAACTTTTTATCCTGCACTTTTTGCTGAAACTGTGCTTTTAAGCCCTGTGGCAGGGGCATTTATGGTTGAATCACGCTACTAAAAAACTCGCCTGTGATCTTGTGGTTATATAACTGCTGTTCAAGTTTGTTTAAGATTAAAAATAAAATAAAGGTGATATTGAGTTTACAACAAATTTAACCCCAGAGAACGGACTTAAACAAATATTTTAGGAAGCCTCTATTCGATGCTTCATGTAAAATATCTAAGGTCTAGAACTTGAACTTTCAATGAAAATGTTTTGTTGAAGTTTAGCTTAAAATGTGCTTGTAAGCCCTTTGTGTGTGTGTGGGGGTGGGGGGGGGGGGCATTTGTGGTCAAGTCACGTTGGTTCAAAACTCGTTCGAGATCTTGTTTTTATGTAACTGCTGTGCAAGTACCTACAACATTTTCCCTATATAATTCTATGTAAAACAGCGATCCTTGTTGAAACCCCTAATTTGACCCCAGGGATGGGACTTCAACAAATCTTTTAGAGGATCTCAATTCAATGCTTCATGTAAAATATCTAAGGTCTAGAAAATGTTTCGCTGAAAATGTGCTTATTCTTTAGCCCTGTCAGGGGGGCCATTTATATTCAAATCATGTTGGTTCAAGAACTTGTCCAATATCTTGTTGTTATAATAACTGTTGTGCAAGTTTGGTTAAAATTCAATGAAAAATGAAGGTGCTGTCTCCTTTGGCTGGTAAAACTAAAAACAGTTCATTCTGTCCCAAGAAATATAACTGCAGATCCTTGTACCTTGTAAAAACAATTATCCCTAGGGACAGAATTGGGTTTTAACACCATTTTCAACACATTTCAGGTTATACATGACATCATCAAGTGTTACTGGTGAAGGAAGACCTCAGACTGAGTAGAACCACCGTCTTTCCGCATTAAGTAACTGGCAAATTTTCTCACATAAAGTTTTTGGAGCGAGTGGGACCCAGGAACCTATTACCTTAGTGGTGAGAGATAAGTGATCTTGAAATTGCCCCTTAGACCACTTGGCCACAGAGGGCCTCTTAGGGACAGAATCTTCTATATAAATCGAAAATAGTAAATGATTCTCTTTTTTAAATGTCTGGAATTTGATTACACCTACATCAAATAATACAGGATATTTTATTTTACCTTAGCATACATAACAGCTAATCACCAACATATCAAAACATATACCAGGTATGTGAAATTACAATGTACCAGAACGTCAGCTCATCCCCATGTTAAGATAGTACTATCTCACCTAAGTAAAATACCAGAGCCAATATTTATCTCACTAGTGAAAAAATTCAATGTCTGACTGAAAATATTCTCTTCTCCGACATCACTCCCCGAAACCCATTAAAAAAACAACAACAATAATAATAGTGATGTATTCCTTGTGAAATAATAATCAAACAAGACTGTTTAAAAAAACACTAAAACATTTCTTCTGAAATAGCCCCAATTGGTGTTTATTTAAACACCTTGTCATGTTACAATATATATTATTACTTCGCATCTTTTTTTCTTATTCTTTTTTTTTTAAAAAATATCAAAGTTGAATCTTTTTATACAAAGTGTATTAACATTTATGATAATAATATAATTATGTAGATACGATTGCTTTTGAATTTAGAATTGGCAAATTAACTTCTATATCTTGTGAGTTTTTTCTTTGCTGCAAGCAATCAAACTGTAGAAAACATTATCCAAGTGACACAATTAGAGGTTTTATTTTTAGTTGCACACCAATTAACTACCTGTATGCTGTAAAATGGTTGCTAATTTTGATCCAATTTAACTAGTCACTAATAACCAATTGATATACTTTTCTCCCTGATATATATATATATATACAATCTTCATGTGGATGCTGCCTCCTGGGTAATATGCTTCATGCTCAGCAGGGGTTAAAGAATGAAGCACCAGGATGAATGAAGCACGAAGCACCACTATGAATTAAGCACGAAGCACCACAATGGTGCTCATCACTAAGTAGAGGTTGAATTATGTTTAACCATGTTTTGAAGGGTTCAACAAATGTAAGCATCTGTACCACAGCCTGGGTACTAACTAGGGCGTATCAGATGTCTGTTTTTCAACAGCCGCATGCCGACAATTTGCAGCAGCCTAAGCGTCTGTCCGGGATTTTGTCTGAGAACTGACCAAGGCCAATCACGTGCCTGCATCCCTAGCCTCATTCTGATAATGCACACTCCTCTGCAGCGTGGGTCAGGCACTTTATCTTGGATAACGCTCTGTGCAACATCTCTGTATACGCTAACCACCATCCACCCCACCACCACCAGGTTTCCTGGAGCAGAATTACCATAGTTCATCACTTGGGCCACTATATAACGCTTGTTATATATGCGTCCCCAAAGAAATCGTAGATTGGAGCCGACGCTATACCATAGTGTGTACGAGGCTTATTCCGAGGTCATGCTGCATTTTAACTAGTCTGAACAAACCTGTCCTGTTGGCTCTTATCTTCGGTTTTGTCACTTGATCATGTTGAACCTCTAACTTCATATGTGTCTAGTACTGGCTCACACTGCAGTTCACTGTAACTGCCTGCTAACGCACCCTTGCTTCATACCCACAGTTCACTGTAACTGTCGCAGTTCACTGCAACTACCTGCAGTTCACTGCAACTACCTGCAGTTCACTGTAACTGTCTCCCCCAATGAGAGCAAGCCTCACTGCATGGTCATGGTTGCCTCAAAATGAATTGCCGGCTTACTGTGATGTGCTGTGGGAAGGTCACCCCTTTTTGCCAAATAATTAAGTTGTTTACATTTTACATACAAATCACATTTAGTAATAAACAGTAAACTATCATATATCTGTATCTCTTTTGTGTTGGTCCCTTTGAATAGTTTATTTTTGTTGCCTAGAACTGATAATGCGGTAATGAGACACTGAATACAGAAAAATCTTCCTCTATCTTGTCTTTTGATATACCCAGTGACTTAATTACAGAGATACCCAGGTTTATATTCAATATACACACAATTGGCACAATTAGTATTTCTTTGTTCCTTTGTCTAAATTTAATAGTTTTGGTACTGAAGTAAAGCTGATAAAATTTGTAATAATCAATTATATAATATTTTTCTTCTGAATTAAAACAAGAAATATGTGGATTTTTATGAAATACTTATTTTTAACAAGAAAAGGAAGTGTACTAGTTTGAACAAAAACATTTTAACCCTTTACTTCATATGGACACCTTTGAACACCTCTAATATAGAAGGCTTTTGAAAATAGTGTAGAACCAGTTCTGATTGCTTGTGACGAGCAATCAGAACATGTTCTGCACTGTTTTCTACTCTATCAGAATAAATAGGTAAAATGTATCTATTCATGGAAATTGACTATGTGTGGCTTTTGAGTTTGGAAGAGTCCAGTTAAAATGAATATGGAGTAAAAAGTAAAAGGGAATTTATCAGGAATTTTCAAATTTTTTAAATTGTCCAAAATCATATAATCCAATTTACCCTCCCTATACATACTCACTGACCCCGCATTGCCAAAAGGATATCTATTTGAAAATGCCAAATATTATAATAATTGAAAAGGGATTTCCTAACTTGGGCTACGCTCCTAGGTAAGACATAAATTTCCTGCTTAAAATTGCAACATACTTTGTGACGTGATAAACGAGTCGCGCCATTACATTTTTATTTCAATATGATCCGTTATACAGGTTTACATGTAATAAAAATTGTTTCATATTAGAAAGAGTCCAAATGATGATGCACAGTGACAGTGATTAAGTGCTGTCTATTTTTAGAATGGGGATTTTGTTTCAAGTTTTGCACTCCAATTTAAATATTGATTATATCACTTTTTGGTGAATTTGACATATCAAACCATTTGGATTTTATTAAGTAATAATACTGAGATGCTCTTTATCTATTTTATAATAATTTTATTTTTTGAGACATTCAGAGCGTTTTCCCTGATACAAATCACAGAAATATTACTTTTATTTAAAAAGGCGAAGTAGTAAATTATGCAATTATGTAAATTATGTAATTATGGGTGGCAAAAATTTCATATTGATATTAATTTTAAAGAAGTTATTCTTATTTTGTACATTAATGAAGGGCTAAAAAATAAGAAACGTATCACAAAAAGTAACTATGCGTAAAATGTCTTCATTTCTCAAAATAGAAAAAAGACAAGCTCACCATGCAAAAGTACAATCAAGGCTTTTCTTTTGATACCAAATTTACAATAATCTGTTGGCTGATTTAGAGAGAGTTGTGTTTGCAAAATTTGGAAAATGCCAAATGACCAACCCGAAATTTATATATATATATATATATATATATATATATCCATTTTTTGTAATAGTTTAATCAAACTATGACATAAGGTACAGTAAATATCTTTATTTTGATAAAGAAATATCAATGAGTAAAGTAGGATGGATAAGTACAGTAGTGGACAATACGAGTGTTGGGAACTCACGTAAGAAGTTGAAGATTTTATAAAAAACACTCAGTAAGGCCATTATAAATTGATTGCTAGATTAGCATTCAATTTTTCTTAAAAGTGGAGAGTCTAGGTAATGGGGAAGAATTTTTTTTTTTTATGAAAATAAAAAGGGTCAGGATGACATGAAAATTAGGGGGGTGGGCGGGGATGATAATCTAACGATTAATTTATTAACTTAAAAAGGGTGTGGGGAGAACATTTTGTTGGATTTTTTTTAATTTTAAAAAAAAAAAATCAAAATAAAAAGGGTTGAATGGAGGCATGAAAATTAGGAGGCAGGCAGGGTTGATAATCTAGTAATTAATTTAAAATGGCCTTATACTACCCTGTGTTGACTTGGCGATTACTAAGATTAATGAAGAGCAGTGTCTCATTTATATAGTGGTCATGCACTCAATGTCATATCAAATAAATATATCTTAATATATTTCTGTCTTTACAGACTGATGACATAATGGAGGAAAACCTGACCGAGGTGAACGTTACGAGTCCGTTACCCAATCTGTACGCCAATCAACATTGTGATTCCACGAATGCTGTTACATTCCAGTACTACGCATGGGGCATTAGTGCTAACATAGTGTCATGTTACGGAATAATCGGCAATATTCTCTCCATTATAGTTTTACGCCATCGCCAGATGAGAAACTCCACGTCCTACTACTTGATTTCATTGGCTGTTTACGACATGGTACTGTTACTGTTCATGTCCCTCTTTCTAGCCCTGCCCACTATTTATCTCGAAAAAGACCTTTTGGAAAATTATTTTTTTGCATACAGGTACATGCATCCATTTGTATACCCTGTAGCTCTAATTGCTCAAACTGGGACAGTATACACGACGCTGGCTTTCACCGTAGAAAGATATATCGCTGTTTGTAAACCACTGCATGCGGCGAACACTTGTACAATGTCAAGGACTAAGAAAGTAATTCTCACGATATTTGTGTCGTCTGTAGCATACAATATACCGCGATTTCTGGAATATGAAACAACGCACGAGTGGAGCGAAGTGTACAACAGGACAATTCCTATTATATCCTACACAGACATTGGCCGTAACCATCTATTCCAGGAAGTTTATTTCATATACGCGTACTTATTCATCATGTTCTTATTACCGTTCAGTTTTCTTACCATTCTCAATATTTTACTGATACGAGCTGTTAACAAAGCACGTGCTCTGAGAAGTTCACTAAGTACGTCGCACGCTAAAGAAACCAACTTGACAGTGATGCTTATTGTTGTGATAAACGTTTTTCTTGGATGTCAGTTTCCGGCACTTGTTGATAACATCATTGTCGTTATTTTTGACCAACAGACTCTTCACTGCTCTGTCGACTGGGTCAGATTCACCACTATAAGTAACCTGCTTGTGGTTGTAAATTCTGCCATCAATTTCATCTTGTACTGCCTTTTAAGTAAGAGATTTCGCCGAGTTTTTCTAAAAATATTCTATGAAAAGAAACATGAACCAAAGTTTAAATACACAGTTCAGCAGAGTTCTATGTACCTACGCCATGGCCACAACAGGGTGAATGCTTACGGGACACGAGTGTGTGAAATGACATCATCGTTGTTGTGAATTTGTGGTTCGTCGCCTCAAGGCATTGAAGAATGATTACACGAAATAAACTGGATGTGTTTTACAGATTAAATGGAATGAATGTTATGATATTAGCACTCACAGGTTTAATGGTAACAACATCTGAATACGGTATTCCTTCCTTATAAACACTCTTCCAAAATAAACGAATCAAAATCATTTTTTTTTATTTCTTTATGCATGGTCAGTAAAAAAAACATGCAAACCGCCAAAGTAATGAATGTAACTGTAATGCCTTTATGTTTGTGAAAAACAATTGTTTGTAACACATTTCAAAAATAGAATTATTCACCAATCCAGATTGAAAAATGCATCTCCCCCTGTGCTGTTTATTCGGAGAAATACGATATGTGAAAACGACACCATCCTTGTTGTAGATATGATGTCAGTTGACCAATGAAAGTGTCTGTAACTTATCAGGAGACAATATTTAATGTTAACATTCTAAAGGAAAATGATTATTAAAGAATGTGTGCAGTTTGTTGCTCATTGTCGGATACCTGCGTAATCCATTCCTATACTCTCCTTTTTATAATCACCCGTGGGATATTACACTAGCTTTACGTCATTTCTACCAAGCCACAATGCAACTATATGACTGGTTCCTTCACGATTTCATGAAGAGAACGTTATCCAATCTCAATGCTAATTTCTTGCAAATGCCGTTTTGATAAGACGTTGTAAATGTTAGTTGTATTTTGTTCTGTTCTGTTCATATAAAACAATGCAGAGCTATCATAAATTCCCACGGGTGATAGATGTAGAGTATCGGAATTGACACCTGTGAGTATCTGTCGATGTTTGTTGCTTTGCCAGTAATAAACATTAATGGATTAGAGACATTGAAATTTTTTGTCAAATGGATTAATCATAATTCTCATAATCTTTCATTATTAATTATTATTGGAACCACTTATTCTTTAATTTAATCTTAATTTATAAATAGAAATTACGCAAATTTTTATGACTGTCTTGATATTGGGCCATTCTTAAGAAATATTTTTTGCTGTGCTCCAACTCTGTATTTTTAAGTGGGTAGTTATAAAAGGTAGCTATATTTTATTTTTTTTTCGCTACCAAAATTTGCTTTTGCATAGTCATTTTAAACAGAAATATATACAAAAATCATGAAATTATCTTTTAAACACTTTGAAATTAAGGCAATAAAAATTTTAAGTGAGTAGGTAGGAGCACAGCAAACACATTATTTTTTAAGGACAGCTTTGTAGATAAAAAAACAAGCTTCAATGTGAAAGACAAAAACATCAGAGAATGATGTGTTGTTATGTATTGTCAAAGTGGCTGTTGATTATGAGTTATGTTATTGATAAAATCAGAAATTAACTTGATATTGTCTTCATTATAAACAATTCTTAAGGCCATAAAAAGAGCCATGAAAATTCGGGGGTGGGTGGGGATGATAATATAGCAATTTATTGATTATGGCCTAAAAGAATGTTTGTTTTATGCCACTGAAGGCTAACAGAAGATCAACCTAACCATTCATTCCTAGGATCCTGGAAGGTGAAGCGGTACAACCATCAAGTCCCGCAAGTAACTGATAACTTTCCCACTTGAACCTCAGTGAGAGATAAATGACAATGAGACAATGTCCTATAAGTCTTTGCGGCGACTGGGCCAAGCAGTGTATTTCTATAAGAAATAAAAAGAAACATACCCTGGTACATTTCATTGAATGATTTTTTATGATTTTTTGAGATAGATTTCTTAACAAATTGTTAATGTGGAGTGTGTGGTCCAGTGGTAGAGCATCAGATCCATGGCTGGAGAGTCGTAGGTTCAATTACATCTGCCGTGGCTATGTGATGTTCTAGAGCAAGACATTTTTTCTGCATATGCCTAGTATTGGTTCTACCCAGGAAGACTTTGAGCTTAACTTGTCTTAGTTGTAATAACTTGTTTCATAATCGAAGTAAAATAAATAAGTTTGAACTAATTACAATTTAATAATTTTACTCTTACTGCTTTTGGTGAAATATAAAAAGGTTTTAGGGTATTTAGGTAAATACTTAAATGTGTTGGTGTGTTGGTGAAACTGCCTGGCTGAAAAGCAGCCAGGTGATCCTGATTTTAGACTGACTCCAGTTAAACTGCATAGTGTTTCGTTAATATTGATTATATCACTGATAAATTAACCAGTCAAAACTTAGTTAAGTTTTTAAGTATTTAATTAAAATGTTAGTTAAACAGGAGCAAATATATATTTCATTAGTACAGAATGATATTGACCTGTGGTGACCTTAACTACTTGCTCCAAAAGCATTTTCTTGGTCCCTTCCAGATTGCAAGCATTATTTCCCCACTTATCAGTAATAGATGTTTAATGACCATAGAAAACAGTGCAGGAATAGTTTAGATTGCTCATAGAGCAATATGAATTCATTCCTACGGTGTTTTCAAATGCCTTCTGTATTGGGTGTAGGAAAATGCATGTTTATGGAGTAAAGGGTTACTGATTCAGGTTTCTGCTTCACCAACATTTTACTTAAATACTTAAAAACTTAACCAAGTTTTGACTGATTATTTATCTATTATAATAAAAATATCAATAAAACCATGTGCAGTATTACTGGAACTGGTTCAAAAACATGATCACCTACCTGCTTTCCTTAGATTTAAATTTTTAAGTATTTAACCCTTTACTCCATAGATACGGGTTTTCCTGCACCTATCACTGAAGGCCTTTGAAAACAGTGCAGGAAGAGTTCAGATTGCTCGTAACGAGCAATCTAAACACATCCTGCACTGTTTTCCACTCTGTCAGTTAATATAAACATAATTCGACCAATAACTCAAAAGAATTTTATATTAGGTGTCAAAAGGCGTCTATATGAAGTGAAGGGTTAAGTATATGTAGGTGAAACAGGAACCTGATCATGAGAAGGTAAACTCATAAATTCAAAGAAAGCAAGCACATAAGTAGTCCTACATGTAACTGTTACTACTGCAACTTGCAGTTGAATACATGAGGACAACGTCACTTCTGAGGACACTCAGACACTCACGTAGTATACGTAGCTGGAATATCGTCATTTTATCGGGAAGCAATCCAATATGCAGTATAACTGTCCCATCGAACATTTTATGGACCCCAGATTTCCAATATACCAAATAATTACTGTCACAGTTTCTGAAGAAAAACTTCCATCCCCCATTGATTCTATCACAATTACATTAAGAAAAAAGGAAAGCCATTAAGCCCAGAAGCAATGGTTGATGTGGCAATATCTATACTGCTGTCTCAGGGTATCTCACTTTCTCTAGGGTGATATTAAAGCGTGTGAAAACACATCAAACAATGAACTATATATAATCAACAAGTCTTCAAAAGTAATGTTTTCAAACGGATCAGTTACAATAGCTGTTGCCATATTTATACCCACACATCTGCAGATGAATTTTATCTATTGTTCCAAATAAAAGTAACATGCGCGATCAATAAATATTTTATTTTTTTGCGATCATCAGCGACCCGGGTTTGAACATCAAAGTTTAATCAAAACGAAGTTGTAGCAGAGAAATATTAGACAACATAAAACCGTACATTTACATTATATCTCACATAAAATCATCTATTGTTGCAGTTATTTTTAATAACATGAAAGAAATGCGAACTTTGATTATTATTTGATCTTAAGCTGTAAAGTTCTGCTTATGTTCCATATAGTAAAACTGGGTGATTAATGTTGTGAAATGGAAAAAAAAATTTTTATGGAACGATCATATTATGGCATATCCAGTTTTATTTGTGAAGGAAGACCTTAGAATGGATCTGAGTAGAATCACCAATCTTCCACAAGTAACTGGTAAACTTTTTCACATAAACTTTTTGGATCTAGCAAGACTCAAACCTACAACCTTAGCAGTGAGAAGTAAGAGATCTTGAGATGGTGCCATAGATCCCTCTGCCAGAGAGGATCCCACGATATAATAATATACCTTGATTAGTGTAAAAACTGAGTTTATACATGAACATCGTCAGTATCATTTGATTTCAACATGGCCACGTGTCCGTTTTAAACATTACAACAGGAACAGAAATATAACAAGAATATTTGTATTGTTCAAAAATAATCTCAGATGCATATAATTGAATCTAAGATAAGTTATTGCCATTTTGTAAGTTTTCTCACATAAAGTGTTCTGATGACCAAACTCAGCTGGACTGAAACCCACAACTACAGCTGTGAGAGTGATCTTGAGTTGTCATAGACCTAGCTAAAAATTACATCACTTTTATTAACTGCACCTGAATCTGTTTCCTGGAACCAGAGCTGGGTGTTGATATCATGACCATCAGGTCAAGCTCCAGGTATTGAACCCACAACCCCTGTCATGAATGGATTGAATGTTGATACACTTAATATAGATAAAATTGAAAATATGGGCATTTTAATCTTATGTTTAAAATGCAACAGATGCATAAATGTTATAGTATGTAGACAGACATTTCACCTTATTGATATATTTTCAACCTTTTATTTTAGCATCTAATGCAGAAAAAGATTAGTCTATCCCAGAACGTGATATCTTTCGAATCGGGTCTATTAACCCCCAATAAAAAAGAGTCCCACAATTAATAGCAATTAAACACTTACTCAATTATGACGTCATTCAAACTTTCTCAGAAGCAACTGACCAATCAGCATACTGACGACATAACAATTGCTATTTAACACACCCAATCTCAGGAGAGATGGATTTGATTTACAGACTGAGAAAAAGATGTTATTTAGTCTATAAAATATATGCAGAAAAAGATGAAATCCAGTCCATAAAATGAAAGCCAAACAAGATGGAATTCAGCTTATATAAAAAATATAGTGTTACATGTATATAAAAACACCAACAATTGGATTCAACACCATAAAAGGATGGGAGAAACATTTTTTAAGATGAGCGATACTGTTGTTTTCGATCATACTGTGTTCTGTATTTGTTCATTATTCTTATCTCACTGAGACGCAAACAAGGTCGGTTAACAATCACAGAGTTCTGCAATAAAAACAATATCTGAACAAATCAAACTGTCAAACACACATAGCATCCATGATGCATAGTAACATATATTATGTACAATAAACGCAACCCCGCATAACAAAAACAGGCCTTCAGTTCAACAACATGATAATAATATAAAAATTATAATTTGAACTTTTTCCTACGATTCCATTTCAGGACAGAAAGGATCATGACTCTAGCTAAATGTCATGCAGAATTCAATCAGCAGCAGACGACAATTACAATGCTTGTCAAGATATGTCAGTTATATCATATATTAGAAATATCAACTTCTCCAAGGGAACCAACATTGTCATCACATGCTCAACTTTTCCAAAATCAATGTGATATAAGGCCATTATGGCGGTGGAGAATTTTATTTTACTTCAACTTTTTTTTTTTTTTTTAATGAAAATAAAAAGGGTTTGGGCGGCATGAAAATTAGGGGGCGGGCATGTTATGTTGATCATTTGTAGCAAGTATTAACAAAATCGATTTATGCATGACAAAGTAACAGACTGGACACGAAATCTCACACAGACTCATAGTGTTGTCAAACAAACTCAAAGTGTGACCTTGACCTGTGAGGTATGGGTCTTACTTGCGACACGTCATCATGTTATGTTAATCATTTGTAGCTAGTATTTATAAAATCCATTTATGCATGACAAAGTTACAGGTCGGACACAAAATCTCACACAGACTCAAAGTGTTGTCAAACAAACTCAAAGTGATACCTTGACCTTTGAGGTAAGGGTGTGAGACTTTACTCGCGACACATCATGTTATGCTGATCATTTGTAGCAAGTATTAACAAAATCCATCTAGGCATGACAAAGTTACAGGCCGGACACGAAATACAGGACAGACGGACGCTGCAATAACTATATGCCACCTCAAAATTATTTTTGAGAAAATAATCTATCAATTAATTTATAATGGCCTAAAGGAACAGCAGCTGAATATCAGTGCCACATTATCAAATGAGTGTAAGTGATTGTGTGTAAAGGTATTTCATTTATAATTTTGCCAGTATGATCACTTTTATTGCCAAAATCATTCATGAAAAACCTAAAAATGCTCAAAGTGACATAACCAGTATAATTTAAAGATAGTTCTTTTTATAAAGAAAAAAAAACAACAGTTACTTGTATATGAATGACAAACATTTTCATGAACTCCCATGTCCTTTGATGCTTCCATAACGTCTGATAGCTCTCTTAAACATTAAAAACTTGTGTTTTAAATCTAAATTTACTGAACAGTAAATATGCAAATTAGCTGTTAATCCACTGACAGATATTATAGAAAAAAAATTCTGATTCATTATTGTCTACGCTCGGCCCGTTCTGTAATTTTCAGTATTATAGATTGATTGATTGAATATTTAGCGTCATTTTTATACAAATGAGGGCTAACAGACGATCAGTTAATCTAACCAATGTTTCCTGGGATTAACCAGTACTCAAGCACACCCCATCTCCACAAGTAACTGATTACTTTCCCACTTGAATCAGTGGTGAGAGACGAATGATAATGAGACACAATGTAGTATATCAATCATCACGGAGACTGTTTCCGGGCAGGGATTCAAACTCACGACCCCTTGATTGATAGTCAGACGCGTAACCGGCTGAGCTAATCGGGCCCGGCTCTTCAGTATTAGAAAGGTTGCTAAGTATATTTTGTGTTTGAGAGGCGTCTGGTCGAGCTGGGGATCAAACCAGCAACAACTGTCATGAGCGGTCAACTCTCTATCCCCGACACTCGTAACTACCCAACTTAAAAGACTGCTTTAAAAATATGGTGATCCCAAAAGGACAAAATGATCGAAGGAAGAAGGAATACAGGAAAGTCAAATCTAAGCTATTCCTTATGAGGACTTAATTGGATGAAGCCTGCAATGTAAATGTCATATTAGAAGATTCATCATATATTCTGGTATCAGCCATATTTACCTGGGTAATTTACCAAATCAACAAGCTAATAAGTCAGCTGCCATGTCAGTGCAACGATTTAATTAAATGATTACACAGACAAGACTAATATTTTGATTATATATATTATATGTAAAGAGAAGACAATTACTAGAAAACAGAAGAAAAATTGACAATTGGCAGACATTATGTTATATTTATTTAAGAAAGAATTTTAATTAACTTCTATAGTTTAAGATGACTGTAATGTTGGAAACAGTTAATGAGAAATGTAAAAGGTCATTATGTCATTGACCTCACAGCTGGTTTAGGTAATTATAAATTAATTGGTAGATTATCATCCATTTTTTTTTCTTAAAAAGTGGGAGTGGGGTAAGGATTTTATTTTCTTATGAAATGTTGATAATCTAGCAATTAATTTCTTATGGCCTTAGTCCAGATGAGATCACTCATATAAGTTACTACTATTTCTCCTCATAATTAGTGCACACTCGGGTATAGTGGGCATCCATGTTGTTGGACCTATTTTAAATACCAGGACAAAAACATAAATCTCTTGTATCCATGTATAATTACTATACTGTGCATAAATATTTTGAAATGCTGGTCTGCTCATTTTTTTCTTAATGTGGAGACAGATTTTTTTCAATTAAATCTTCTTGACAAATGAATGTATGTATGAGGGGCAATCCAGAGATATGTAGGCTATTGTCATGACACAAGGACACAAGAAATGATATTTATGAAAGTTTGCAGACATCAAAATCCATCTTTCTGCATAAGTATTGACAACTTACAATCAATTCATGCAAAATTTGCCAAATATGATATTTTGTCGAGTAGCGCTTTTGTAAGGTAAGATGTTGCGCTAATTCTAATGAACATCATCACCTCTTTTCACCACCAAGATAATTATATACACTTATGATGACATTACTTCCCTGTACTTAATATATATGGACGTATCCATTGCTTTTGTCTACAGTATTTTAACTTAAACTGTTATAATAAATAATATACATAGAACATTATAAATCATTCAAAGTACAATTTTTTTTAACTATTATGTGATTTGTATTTTGAAAATAAAGACTTCAGATTCTGGCAGCTCTGATTTTTTTTTGGCTGCCGTTTTGAAAATTGTCAACAAGTCAGCCATCTTTGATAGTACAACTGGTTCCTTTTAATTTTATATTCAGGTCAGACCCCATAAAACTACATGTTCCAAGTTTCACGCTTTTCCCACAAAATGCACGATTTTATGAATTTGAGTCACCCTATGAAATCACTTAAAATATGCAGTAAAAGTTACATTACAAGTCTCAGTTGGCTCACATATCGCCAAAATAGAAAGTCTCTGAGCAATTGTCTTTAATATTGTGCTAATTAACGTTATGTCAATTCTCCGTCTGCATAATCTTTAAGGCCCTCTTGACTCTATAAACCTCCGATGCCATTTGAAAACAAGTACTCTTTATATGCCAAGCAGGGCTTCTAAAATTCCAAAATGCAAATCGGTCGAAGGTTTTTATTTTCATGTAAGAATCGTTGCCATAAGA
The DNA here is from genome assembly GCA_029582155.1 of Panopea generosa. Classification (NCBI taxonomy): domain Eukaryota; kingdom Metazoa; phylum Mollusca; class Bivalvia; order Adapedonta; family Hiatellidae; genus Panopea; species Panopea generosa. The sequence continues at coordinate 72,084,909 of CM055900.1, forward strand.
ATTACACTTTTTCCTTTTAAAACCATGCTACATTATGCCCATGCATGTATATATATATATATATCCTAATACCCCACCCACCGCGCAATTTTATCAGTTCGTTTAGTTTTCATGCTATCTGTGTTTAATTTGACTAAACTTTTCTAAATATGTACATTATTATTACCATTATCATGTATTCTTATTCGAATTAACCAGTTTCAATTAATTTTATGCAAAAAATAGATTCAGGATGTAAATCGGAAGTATTGTGTATACCGGATATAGCCTCGGTTTGTCTCGAGTCGATGTCAAATTCAATGCTTTGAACATTGTCAGAAGCACTTTTTATTGAATGTGACATTTAAACAGACTAGCCAATAGCAGTATTATGCTCCCTAAGCTATATATGAATATATGTTAGTTTGCGTACAATCACTTTCAACTCTGTCTCCTATTATATTATTATCAATTCATTAAAAAAAATGTTTGTATCTTATAATGGAAGATATTTAAAATGGAATATAATACTTATTGACGAAATCCTATTATAAGTGAACACAAACAAACTGCACAATTCCATTGCATGTATTGAATGAAACAACACGTTGGCTGTAGTCTCTTTGATGACTATGACATCACCGTGCGTCGCCTAACTTCAAAAGGGATATTGTAAGGGTGAAACGTACATGATTTCAAGTCCTTGAAAGAGACATGTTTATGTCATTTCTTTTTTAAATTGAAGCATGTTTTTGGATTGCAAAGATAGTATGGAGGAAATATATCAAATTAATGGATAAGATAGACATATAAACAGTATGGATATATTATATTAATTATTTAGTTCAAGTTACGTTGATGATGCACAGATCTGTACTCTGTAGACAACTATTTTTACAAACGTTATGGCTAACGCAAATAATTCTGGTCCAAAAACAAAATAAAATCGGTCAAGGTTTAATCACTTCCTTAATTAATGTCAATAATATTATAATTGAAACAATTGTTAAAATTCATTTTTATCAAATAATTTAATGACACAAGCAATTTTCTGTTCGAAAGTCCCAGCTTTGACCACTTGAAAAAAACAAAAAAAAACAAAATCAAACAAGTTAACACATTACGGCAAGCGGAATATCAAAGAAATTACCGAAGCGAAACTGTTTTGATAAACCGATATGTGTCGCTGATCACACATCATAAGCATGTAAGGGAGGGATAAACTCTTCCGAACGACTCCCCTACTATCCATAATGGCTTAGTCAAAATTGACCTCCTTTCGCACAGCGGGTGACAAAACAATCAAATGTTATTGCTGCAAGGCATATTTCACAGCTTAGTAAAGCATGATAAGGGAATTTTTTAGGACCGACAGAAAATATCTGGACTGACTTTTTATTAAATTTTGAAATGAAAACCAGTTTTGAACAGTAGAAATCGATCCAAAAAATGAAAATCTGGTAGTTTAAGAAGACCTGATGCCTAGTATAGCAACAGTTTCGTCCAACATTTTTCTCGTCTGCACTGGTGTTTTGCCAAGTTTTCTGCAAAACATTTCAATGGTGCAATTTTTGATGAAATTGTCTAACGTCAATTATAAGAAGAAAGTTTTTAACCCTGACCGTTACTCTTTGAGATATTAAGTACACAACTTGAAGTGTATGACAATGATATGGCACAATCACTGTTTTTGATGTCATTTCAGCGGCAGGTGAAAATTCACACTAACTAACCAACCAGTGCCATAATGATTTACATTGGAATCAGTCTTAATGTCATATCACTTCCGAATGCCCTGTAAATGTGTTTATGTGTTACCATGACAACTCGTAATCTGTATAGTAATTTATAATGAAAGAGAATATTATCTCGACATGTCACACTGCATTCAAATTGTTCCATAAGTGTAGGTTTCATTTTGTGGGAATGAAAATGAAATTTATTATGACAGAAATTTATGTCATTCTGGATCACCACTCGTACCTGATATCTATCATATCTGCCATGCAATAACATTTTTTGATATTAAACAAAATCCATATCTAGGATGGAGAGTGAAGAGCAAACCAATACTATTTTAATCTTGGTCTGAATTCAAACCAAGAGGGTCACAATAACACTTAAAAGATCACCAGTCTGTATCATATATCATATGATTATGGCACAGTCCAAATAAAATAATGTTTCAAGTTTCAAGGGCCATAACTCAGACATAAATTGTAAATTATATGAGATCTTATTTGGTTATACAACTTATGTGTGACATTGGTCAAGTTCCAATAAAATGCTGGTTACAGGCCGAGCACCAGCCAACTACTGTCAAAGATCATATGGTCAAACGACTATTATAGTGACTTTGGTCAACTGTTTTAACGAAATTCAGGGGTAATATTCAGCAACCATTCTTAAGAATATCCTTAGACTTGAACAAGTATGAATTTTGAAAAACACTTAAAACCAGTTTTTGAAACAAAAATTTGCAAGCAGACAGGAACAACTAATATATAGACAAATTAACTCTCAATAAATTTCCAATTGGTTATTGTGAACAGGATATCTAAGGTTGAAATTTGGATTTTCAAGCTTAACCCTTTACTTCATAAATACGTGTTTTCCTGCACCAATCACAGAAGGCCTTTGAAAACAGTGCAGGAAGAGTTCAGATTGCTCGTAACGAGCATTCTGAACACTTCCTGCACTATTTTCCACTCTGTCAGTTAATATAAACATAATTACCTATTGTTGATATGTGGTGAATTAATGCTTTCTATATTAGAGGTGTCCAAAGGCTTCTATATGAAGTAAAGGGTTAAGTCTAAGAATATTCTCAGGAATGGTTGGTGAATATGACCCCAGGAGGCAGTGTTTATATACAAAGGTTGTGACTCAGGTAGCATTCTGCCAGTTGTGCCAAATTATTTATTTGTTCAAGAATGTATGTTCATACAACTACTGTGTAAGTGTAGTAAAGATACACTGAAATATATAAGAACTAGAGAGCCACCAAGTGAAACACTGCAATGTTTGATGGTTCAAGGGCCATAACTCTGTCTGACATAAAATTATCCGTTTTTGCCATTGAAGATTTTAACTGAGACATTAAGATTACTAGAACTGTGTAAGTTTTGTGAAAAAGAAAAGAGCTGTTAAAGGACAGCTAGAGCACTTGATTTTGATTGAATTGATAGAATGAATATTTGGTCATTTTTATGCCATCGAGGGCTAACAGACGATCAGTTTACCTAACCAGTGTTTCCCTGGATCCCCGAAGGTAACCAGTATTTGAGCACACCCTATCTCCACTAGTAACTGATAACTGCTTTCCCACTTGAATCAGCGGTGAGAGATGAATGATAATGAGACGCAATGTTGTATATCAAACATCACGAAGCTTGTGGCTGTGATGGGAATCAAACTCATAAGGCTAGACTTGAACAAAATCATTCCAAAACCAAATTTTATTTCTTAGTATATAACGAGACATGAGGCAAATTCACGACATATTTACTGCACTAGTTTCTCCAAGAGGGGTCCTCTGTGACTGAGTAGTCAAAGGCGTGGTCTCAAGATTACTTACTTTTCACCCCGTTTGCTCCAAAAACTTTATGTGAGAAAGTTTGCCAGTTACTTGTGGAAGGATGGTGGTCCTACTCAGATTAATTCTGAAGTCTTCCCACACCAAGTATAAGCCATATATTGTGCTGAAAATGGCATTAAACCCCTTTAAACAAAACAACTGTCTCAACAAGTTCCCTGGATGGTTGTGCAGTATCACCGATCACTGAAGTAGGACCAGTAGTTACTGTAGTGAAATGTGAGCTTGCTACAAATCCAAACCAAAAAAGTTTTTCTCAGAATATCACATTTATGACTGTTTACTATCATTTTTTCACCATTAAAACCTTTATATTTTTATGCTGATGAAGGATTTTCCAAGGGCTTCATAGTTTTCTCATTAAAAGCAATCACCTGCACCCCAATAGTGTTGACTGGCTTGTTCAATAATGAAATATGTGCAAAACAATTAACTATACACCTCGTATCATATGTGTATTTCTTTGAATATTTAGCATCATTTTTATGCCATCGAGGGTTACAACAATCAGTTAACCTAACCACTTTTTCCTGGGATCCTGGAGTGTTAACCAGTACTCGAGCACACCTGTCTCCACATGAAGTAACTGATAACTTTCCCACTTGAATCCCCAGCAAGAGACAAATGACAATTAGACTCAATGTTGTATATTAATCATCACAGAGACTGTAGCCAGGCGGAGATTCGAACTCACAATCCCTGGATTGATGTTCAGACGTGCTACCGACTGAACTAACAGGGCCCAGTGTATTATCAGAAGCATTATATCTAAAATCAAGTGTAATTAATAAATCCTTACAAGTTCACCACAATTTAATAATTAATGATATAAACGTTATAGGTGTAAAGAAATAACTTCGGCTGTCTACAGAATGGCTTCCTAACAATTACTGCAGGATGGCCCTCAAATAGACTGCATGATTATTTTTAATTACATGATTATAAAAGTGTAACCAATCAGAATCTTACATCAAACAGCGGTCATTACATTCTATAACTAGATATACAATGCAAAAGTCCTCAACAGATGACAATGTCTGTCTTGTCCAGACGGAGGTATTGTCCCCAAGACAAAGTTAATAATAACTGTGTAGGTGAGTGTCAAACATAAAGCCATACAAATCCCTCAATTGTTCTGTATAAATCAATCAACATCAACATGTTAGAATAGACAATTATTGCGCAACACCAGCAAATACATTGTACTGACACTGGGCGGACCTGACCTAGAACTATCCTGCAAACACTGAGCATCAAGCACGGAATCTTCTAGTATCATCATTGATATGACCTGGCTGGGATTGAACTCACAACCTTCAGCTTGCAAGGCAAATGCTCTACTCCTTGACCAACGCTGCGATTTAACCAAACGTATCAATATCAGAAGATAAACAATTTTCAAAATTGGTTATATTACAAATTACAACTGACCACCTATACGTAGTGCATAGTTTTCAACCTAAATCCGTATAAAATATGGACAATCCGTTGAATAAAACAGGTCTGCATTATTAAGTTAAGTACATTTTTAGTGGTTTTGGTTATAATTACATCTTTCAACAAATGGTTGAATTACTCAAATTTTGAGACATCGCTTCAAGTACAAATTGATTTATAATTTAAGAACAAAACAAGAATTGCATTTATGAAGCAGAAGCCCCTGCAAATGTGCCTGCCCATAAATAAAACGATCATGCTACATTAGGTAGAACAATTGTCCATTCAATCAAAGATTTCTAAGACGCAGATAATAGTAGACTCGCTCCCATCCTCGGTGTATCGTAATAGCACAAATAGCAATACTTGTTGTCATGTTTTGCATCATTTAAAGCGGTATCTTCTCCTTAAATGATGTACCTAATGCACTTCCTGTAAAAACAATTACAGTTTAAGTGATAAATCGTGATTTTATGATGGCGCCAAAAATGTAGAGCTTTGCCATAACGGCTTTTTCGCATTATTATTATCTACTTTGGTAACAACTGAGTTTTCTGGCAGGATCTTGTGGGGGATATATCACAATTGAATGCTTTTTAAATCACTTCAAGAGAAGCTTTTCATTTCATTTAAAACTTTATTTTGAAATTTCCATATTCTATGGTGATGAGTTCACTCGGATATCATCGTATTTCTTAAGCTATGATGAACAGAGATTATGACAGTGTGTGTGTGTGTGTGGGAGTGGGGCGGTTAAGTCAGAGTTAGATGACAAACTACAATCTCATATTTAGAACACTGAGGAGATGTTGAATTAGATTTGGGGTTTGATATGCATATTTATGTAGGCTATTTATACTGGGTTCAATATGCATATTTATGTAGGGTATTTATATTGGGTTTGATATGCATATTCATGCAGGATATTTATTTTGGGTTTGACATGCATATACATGTAGAATATTTATTTCGGGAGTGACATGCATATACAAGTAAAATATTTATTTCGTGTTTGATATGCATATTCATGTAGGATATTTTATACATGATTGTATAGTTCTTATTTGGAATATTAATATGTATATGCATGTAGAATGTTTATTTGGGAGATTAATATGTACAGTATAACTTCCATATATCGAACTTCAATATATCGAATTTCTCGGTATATCAAACTTTTTTAAAAGTCCCAATTTTTTTCCTTCTAAATCTATATGGAAAAACCATAAATATATCGAAGTTATACATATCAAATTTTTCAGTATATCGAAGTTTTTTCACTGACCCAAAGAGTCCTTTTACACATCATTAACCATTTATGTATCGAATAACCTGTTCAATATTTCCTGCAGGAGTGATGTACATGTATTTCACACCTGCGGTGCGCCGGTGTGATGATCGTAGGAACAAAGGCCCCGCTGATCATATAGCTTAAAGTCCTTTCGAGTGCTCGGATAGATGTTTGTTAGGAGTCACACTTTAATAAACATTTGATTACTTAAAGGCAGAATGGTGATAATTTACTGATAAAACACATTCACTTTGTGTATGCAAACATGGTGGCTGCGTCTGTCATGATTACATATCACCAATTTACCGAAAACGGCTAATTACCGACAAGCGCTGTTAACTACCCAAACTATGGCTAATATTCAATTTAAAATTAAACATTAGGCTAATTGATAAATCTTCGATAATGGATATTCATGTACATGTATGTGCTTATTTTCGTATACCGGAAGTGCTCCATGTAAGTTTTTATGTTTGTACATGTTTGTAGTGCTTTAGTTATATTGATTTTTAAATGACATGCAGGGATTCAATAAATAATAAACATGATTTAATTTATGTTTTTTTTTTCAACTTTCCTTTACTAGTAAAAGTATGACTGGTAGATCTACAGCCATATACATGTTGCGATCTCATTACCAATCAAACTTTTACCATTACCATCCAGTGATCCAGACATGCACATATATCGAAGTCCCGGTATATCAAACTTTTCATGACGGTCCCCTGAACTTCGATACGTGGAAGTTATACTGTATATGCATGTAGAATGTTTAGTTTGGGGATTAATACTGTATACCATATATTCCCTTATAACCCCCCACACACACACACACACACACACACACCCACCTATTTTCTTGGAAAATTAAAAAATAAAACGCATATGCGAGTTGAGTGCGTAGTCGCCCATCTTTCCAAGATCGACTTTTTTGTTTCACAGACAACAATTAGCGGAGTGTTTATCACCTTTGAACTCTTTAACCGATTGTTTATATCTTAGGTGACCACTTAATCACTTTTGGTTGAATAAACACTCTCCCATATTTACCTTTCAAAACTAGTAACAATGCCGTCTGTCGGAAAATGCGGTTAGTCTGTGTACACTGAAAGCTCATTGTTCTATGTTGATAACAGCAAGCATCCAAGTGATTTAAAGTGAAGAGCACACTGACCATAAATTGGGATATTCCAGTATGCAGACTAGAAATTTCATACAGATTTTCAGCTTTTTTTCATCCTTTGTCGATTATTTCATTCACTCTCAAATAATTCTGAACCACTTTTTTCGGGGATTTAAACCGGATTTAAGGTTTTTTCCAGGGCTTTATTGGTTTTATTGTATTTTTAACTGTTGGTTAATTTGCTTTTTTTTTATCTTTTATAAACGCTCCGACCTTGTAAAATGTTACGCCCCTGGGGGCATTAATAAGGGAATATACGGTATGTATATGCAAGTAGAATGTTTAGTTGGGGGATTAATATGTATATGCATGTATAATGTTTAGTTGGGAGATTAATATGTATATGCATGAAGTATGTTTAGTTGGGGGATTAATATGTATATGCACCTAGAATGATTAGTTGGGGATTAATATGTATATGAATGTAGAATGTTTAGTTGGGGGATTAATATGTATATGCATGTAGAATGTTTAGTTTCGGGATTAATATGTATATGAATGTAGGATGGTAAGTTGGGGGATTAATATGTATATGCACGTATAATGTTTAGTTTGGGGATTAATATGTATAATATTATGAATGTAGAATGTTTAGCTCAGAGATAAATAAGTATATGCAGGTAGGATGTTTAGTTGGGAGATTAATATGTATATGCATGTAGAATGTTAACTTGGGGGGATTAATATGTATATGAATGCAGGATGTTTAGTTGGGGGATTAATATGTATATGCATGTAGGATGTTTAATTGGGGGATTAATATGTATATGCATGTAAGATGTTTAGTTGGGGGATTAATATGTATATGCATGTAGGATATTTAGTTGGGGGATTAATATGTATATGCAAGTAGAATGTTTAGTTGTGGGATTAATATGTATATGCATGTAGAATGTTTAGTTGGGAGATTAATATGTATATGCATGTAGGATGTTTAGTTGGGGGATTAATATGTATATGCAGGTAGGATGTTTAGTTGGGGGATTAATATGTATATGCATGTAGGATATTTAGTTGGGGAATTAATATAAATATGTTAATTCTCATTATCAACTTTTTCTGAATTTTTTCTAAACTTAATGATACCTTTTGTCTTTCTTTGCTCTGGATGCTGTTGTGCTCTTTCTGTAGCTTGGCAGACGAGATCTTTTCTCTCTCTTGTAAGGAACTTCTCCACGGGTACTTGGCTCAGTATCACTTTCTGCTAAGCTTTCACCATCTAAAATAACAGCATTATATTATCTTGAATGCATTTATTCATTGTAGTGTTGTATGGTGTTTAGCGTCGTTTTCAACAATTTTTAAGTCATATCGTGATGGTGTCTACTTGAAACAATATTCTAAGCACTGTCCACACTAGCATATCATGTGGCAGACACATGGTATGATACCCAACCCAGTATCAATATACTGTACCGGGTCGACCAGACCTAGAACTATACATAATATAAATGCTGAGTGCCAAAAGAGGTTGCCTCTTAGTACCATTTTTGAAGTCTTTGGTATCACCTGGTTGGGGATCAAACTCATGACTCTCCCCATGCGAGGCAGCGCTCTACCACTAGACCATCGCTGCCATACATTTACATATTCAAAATAAGAGACCCAAAATGGCTTGTGCTTGATCTGCATATAAACATACAAATATTTTATAGTCTCTCAAAACGTTTCTTACTCCAGATAAGTCCATTATAAATTAATCATAATTATAAGATAAGCCTACAATGAATTACTACATACAGAACAAGAGTTGTCAGAAGACCAACAAAGCTCGCCTCTGGGTGTCTAAGTCGAAAAAGGGCCATAACTGTGCCAAAATGCAATCCAGAGTTATGGTTCTTGTCTCTGTGTGTTACATTGATGATGGTGAACACACATGTGAAGTTTAATTCACATCCAATGAGTGGTTGCATAGATATGTGAAACTTGTACGCAACTAAACGCAAAGTTTAACCTTGGTGTCTAAAAAGGGCCTAACTGTGCCAAAATGCAATCCAGAGTTATGGTTCTTGTCTATGTGTGTTCCATTGATGATGGTGAACACACACGTGAAGTTTCATTTACATCCAATGAGAGGTTGCATAGATATGTGAAACTTGTACGCAACTAAACTCAAAGTTTAACTTGGGTGTCTAAGTCGAAAAAGGGCCATAACTGTGCCAAAATGCAATCCAGAGTTATGGTTCTTGTCTCTGTGTGTTCCATTGATGATGGTGAACACACATGTGAGGTTTCATTGACATCCAATGAGTAGTTGCATAGATATGTGAAACTTTCACGCAACTAAACGCAAAGTTTAACCTGGGTGTCTAAGTCCAAAAAGGGCCATAACTGTGCCAAAATGCAATCCAGAGTTATGGTTCTTGTTTCTGTGTGTTCCATTGATGATGGTGAACACACATGTGAAGTTTCATTCTTATCCAATGAGTGGTTGCATAGGTATGTGAAACTTGTACCAACTAAACGCAAAGTTTAACCTTGGTGTCTAAGTCCAAAAAGGGCCATAACTGTGCCGAAATGCAATCCAGAGTTATGGTTCTTGTTTCTGTGTGTTCCATTGATGATGGTGAACACACATGTGAAGTTTCATTCACATCCAATGAGTGGTTGCATAGGTATGTGAAACTTGTACCAACTAAACGCAAAGTTTAACCTTGGTGTCTAAGTCCAAAAAGTGCCATAACTGTGCCAAAATGCAATCCAGAGTTATGGTTCTTGTCTCTGTGTGTTCCATTGATGATTGTTAACACACATGCAAAGTTTCATTGACATCCAATGAGTGGTTGCATAGATATCTGAAACTTGTACGCAAAAGTTTAACTCCGGGTGTCTACAGACGACGACGACGACGACGATGACAATAGCTCTCCTTGGACTTCGTCCCAGCGAGCTTAAAATTAACAGCATTCTCTTGAGAAACTTCAAAATTGTCACTACCTCGAAATTGTCACTTATGATGCGCTCTATACACATATATAGGAGAATTGTATTTTTTTTCTCAGTTGTTGGTCTTAAAACATGGATGCGCGATATACACAAATGCGTCTAATACATGAGTAGATACGGTATTAATCTGATTTAGGTTGTGTTATACATAATTATGTATGTTTATGCGTATAATAGTTTTAAAGCAAGCCATCTCCCAGCATTAGCTAATAAAGTTGTCTATTTACCATAGCTGTTGTTATGTATGTTGTCCGGTTATGACAAGACTATAGTTGTTTCAATCAAGGACTGATTAATTTGATAAAATTTAATTCATGAACAAGCAAAATAGAATATTATAAACATTTTAAAGGGAGTATATCAGGAAAAACAGCTATATATGTCTTAAAAAATGAAATAGTTTTTAAACTTGATAAAAAGCATCTCATTACCATTACTGAATGGTTTGGTATGACAAAACCACCAAAACGTGGCAAAATCAATATTTAATTGGAGTGGTAAACTTGAAACAAAATCCCCGTTCTAAAAATAAACAGTAGCTAAATACAGCTTGACAACATTCCCATCGTCATTCAGATTTTTCTAAGATGAAACAACTTGTACAATGTCTAAACCTGTATAATGAATCAAATTGAAATCAAATAAAATTATGTGGCTCATTAAATACATAAAAAAATATGGTACAATTTTAAGCAGGAAATCTATTGTAGTCTAACCTAAGACAAGTATGTAGCCCAAGTTAGGAAATCCCTTTTCAATATATTAGTTTGGAATGTTTAAATAGGTATCCTTTTGGCAATATGGGATCAGTGAATATATATAGGTATGATATATTGGGGGGAAAAATGTTTTTAGCCAATTTTAAAATTTAAATAAATCCTAATATATCCCTTAATATAGGACTAATTAATCAATATAAATATCACATTAAGAAGGTAAAAGTAACTATAGGTTACAGTTGACAAGATTTCTTGGTACAGCGGGTTGAACAATGGATTTATTTTTATTCCATACAAGGATACGCGACTAATACCAACAACCAGTTGTTTGAAGTAAGGAGTGGGAAGGAAGGATTACTCTCATGGACATTACAGCATCAATAGACCCCGAGAAGCCAAATATCTAATGAAAGCAGTCGATCCATAGTCTGAGACAATTACTTCTATAATTGAACTGGAATAAATCTTGACGACAAAATATACTCATTAAAGCTTGCCATCTGCATCATTTGAAAATTTGAAGAGGGCCATCATGTCTGGGATGAGGTGTGGATGGGGGGTGGGGGTTTGGTTGGGGGGACTTATCTTAAGTAGATGTGTTATTAAAGAAAAACTGATGTAATTAAAAAAAAAAAAAGCACGTTTGTATAATTATACAATGTACAAGTATCAAGATTTTTCAAATTATAAAATGGCAAAACCACATTTTTCACAATAATTATAACGCTTTTATTATGTTAAATTTGCTATATTGCCTTAGGATTTTATTTTGAATTCCATATCCAACCCACTTGGTGGCAATGTATTGTTCGAAGGGAGAGGGGAGGAGTTTATTTCTTTCTGATTTTTTTTCATTACGTGTGTTACAAAAGTTCTTTCGTATAAATAATTGTTTCACAAACAAATATGCATTACAATTTATGTGTCTTTTTACTGCAATAATATATATCAGCTGTCCTAGAGACTGTAGTCGGGCAATTTTAGCATAATGGTAGACAGTAAACGATTTAATGGGAGATGAGTGAAAGAACTCATAATAACATGGCCAAGAACAGTACCAGACTGCTCTAATTGGGCGACAATTATCCCCAGGGACGGATTTTTAAGCTGACATAAAAATTTATTTTAAAGTAACTGGCGGAGGCTGTAGATAACAGACTGCCAATTACCACTGGAGGGGGATGGGGGGAGGGATGGGGGGGGGGGAGGGATGGGGTGGTGGTGGATCTCGTTCAACACGACATGTATTCAATGTATTATATGGTTATACTGGTACTGGTATTTGTAAATTTGAATGAGTCCTGTGACTTGTCTTCTACATCAAATTTTCTTATCCTCAAATTTATTTCACTTCCAGTGTATAAATAGGTTTTTAGTATATGATGGTTCACATTTTGACGTTTCATACAAGAATTTGGTATTTTGTATACATGTGTGATGGTTGGCAGTAAAGTTTGTACAAAGTTAATAAATATCTGAAGTACAATATCTTCTGTCTCCAATGTGCCTATCCAGCAAAGTTTTAAAACCAAGCAGTCTTCGAATTTACGATAATATTTGTGAACTCATTCCAACTATCAATAACTCTAACAAAGAATGAATTTAAACAACATGGTTTCTTTAACTGTTAAGTATGTCCTCTGGATTGAGCATCAGAAAATTCAAACAGTTTTAGCATTCAATGGGATATCATCAATCTTTTCAACTGTTTTAAAAACTTGTAAGATACTGGAATAGTTCTCTGACAATAACTTGAAATACAGTACCTTGAGATATTCAAAAAATGGCGATACTTGCAAAGGGGAACCTATTGTGCTGAGACTACATTAAAAATTTGCTAATGAAATTTTCTAACTTTATAATCCTTGCATAGAACTTTACACCAATAAGGGTTAGCATTTTAATGCTTGAATAGAACTCGGGAGCACTAATAAAAGAATTGCATTTAAATGCTTAATTTGAACTTTGCACTAATAAAAAAAATAGCAGTAAATATTGTCTTGTGACATCATCTGCCCATTTCTGGGATGATTTTCTGTGGCCACAAAGTCAACATCTCCATTGCGTCAAGATGTGAGTGAAACCGTGGTAATAGAAAGAAATTGGAGTCAACATGATACATAGCCGTTGTTCATAATGGAACTTCGAAAGCCATATAATGGAACTTCAAAAGCCATTAAACCAGTCTGATTTCACAAATTGTCACCACAGCTGCGGGCACTAGCTGCATTTTAGCCATGAACAGGAAGTCGCAGACCAATGAGTGTGAGAATGTAAGCATTTTTTTTTTCATTTGAACAATTCATACCATAGAAATATTTTTTTAACAAAAGTTAACAGAAGAATATGTTGGTTTGATTAATTGGTACAAATAAACAGGAAACACTCAACTCTCTAAAGGTTATCTATTTCATTTAAGAAAAACATGTTTATGTCTCATACAGGGTTAATGTATGGTATCTACTTCATTTCGTTTAAAGTTGACCTTTTTAAAGGACTATATCTAAGGTTCACTAAGCCTCAATAACGGTCCTGTAAAATACATTTCATTTTAATACTTGATTTTCAGTAAAGCTTTGAGAACTTGTATTAAATATACTTTATTCTTTTAAAATATGTATGTTTTATTTTTTAATTGCATGTTATTGTATCTATAGAATGACTCCTAAGACGGATGAAATGCTCTTTTTCCCTGAATTTTGTGCTACTTTTTGCATTTAAATAGATTTTTATACTATGAAGACATTCTTGCCACACAGAGATATTTATTCTGATCATTGTCTAGAACACTCGAAGTAATATGTGTAAATATGACCTTGTGGCAAAAATGCCTTTTAACTGTTAAAACCATGATATATTTGCATACAAGAGTTATCAGAAGACAACAAAAATCGCCTAAAACTCACCACCCGTGCAAAGATTGAGATTAGAGGCAGACACTAAAAACTTAAACGCAACTAAATGCAAAAGTTTAAACTGGGTGTCTACAGACGACGCCGGGGTCATGGCAATAGCTATCCTGGATATTCATCCAGGCGAGCTAAAAATGGCTTACAATATAGGAAAATTGCATATTTTCGCTGTTTATGTACACTTTAATTATATTTTATTACGTGAAAGAAGTAAAATTGAAAAACAAAATTTACATTTTTTAAAAGAATATGGTATAATTAAAAAATTAAAAAAAATCAAATTTTGCAAACCAAATAACCATTATCTTTACTGCATTATCATAGCCATTTTGGGAAGTTTGTGAACCTCGTCCTTCCTAGTTTTGATAATGTTAAAAGCAGATTCTAGATGCATGCTGATCATCATTTCAGACTTCAGTAAATCTGGTACAAATCTCAAGAAAAAAATATTGGTTAGAGTAAAACCTAAGTCACTCTTTATCAAATTTTCAGCCATCTGGCCTATAAATAATGAAGTCATTAATGCAGTGCAATTATGTGACATCAATTTTGTTATGATGATGTGACATCTTTTGCAGTTTGGACAGTGTCAAACAACTTACTGTAGATCTGGTTTTATAAGCGGAAGTTTTATTTTCACTAATACTTTCAAGCTCGCTAATTTATAGTTTAAGTTAAATATATAAAAATCTTTTTCGGTTCAGATAGAAAATTCTGTCCTTAGGGATAATTGTTACGGTGAAAAGGAGGCTCTGCATTGTAGTTACGCAAACAGTGAGTTATCCCAAGAGACGGAATTTTCTATCCAAACCGAAAAAGCCACGAATGATTCTTTTTCTTGCGTACCAAACATATTGAATTATAATTTAACTTAATTGATCATTATATACTTTTACAACAGTCACTTTTAAGACATTACATTATATGATATACGTCACATATTTTATGTATGTTACACCATGTCATAAATGAGTCTTACGTCATAGCACAAGAATTTTATCTCAGCCCTAGGGTGAGATAGAAATATCTAACCCCAGAAAAAATGCAGATACCCTTATCCAGTGTGCAAGAAATACATGACTTGTATATAATAGAATAGATGGCATTTATTAAATTATTTGTATTAAAATCCTGGAACTGTTTAATAAGTTATCATTTATCATTATCATTAGTTCTGAAGATGGGAAATTATTTCACAATACTTAGTAACACCAACTATGTATTTCACGCTGTAAAATACTGATTTGCAAATGTTAATAAAAACTGTCCACTTATCTTTATTTAAATGACAACTGCAAGTGATAGCAACAATTATCGGTGATCATTGGGAAATGATTGTGGCCAAATATCTATGGAAATACCCAAGCACACAAGTGTACGCATTTGTATGGCAACTTATGGCAAACATCACGTGAGCCTAACGGCAACGTGACGTCTCACCAGCAAAACAAAATCTAATATTCATAATATTATATAATTGACTAAGAATTTTTTTCCAAAAAATGTTTTCCTTGTCAGATTAATATATTTGGACATTGTTTAAGATATCTATAGTTATTTTTATTGCATTTTTTAAAGATGTCAGAGGGTTGTAGATGTGGTAACAGGGGGTTGGGGATAGGGGTTGTTGTTAAGACATGACAACGCGCCCAGCATCTGTGATTTACAGTAATGTCATTATACGCACTATTTATTAAGGCTGTTCTAAATCAAATGTTATATTCAATAATATTTACATCAACTATATAGATAAATGTATTTTATTTCGCAACGAAAAACATTTGCAGCTGGGCGGAGCTAAAAAGGACCAGTTTGCATATCACTGGTTTCACGATTTTGCCTACCCACAGTGAGTGGTGAGACATCATGTTGCCGTTAGATTCACATGATGTTAGTCATAAGTTGCCATACAAATGCGTGCACTTATTCATTATGTTGACAATGTCGCTGTTAACATTCATGACATTGGCTTTGCAGTTTAATGCGTATAATTTGCTTTTTAAATATCAAAATGGCAAAACTAACATTATTTTTATCTGAAATAGTTAGAAAATATGAAGTAAATATAACGATTAAAAGCCGAATTTTGAAAACATAAGACTAAGTTAATATTTCGAACATTAAACTGGCCTAATATTTTTCATCATATAATGAAAACTCAAAATTCGGCTTTTTATACTTAACCCTTTACTCCATAGATACGCGTTTTCTTGCACCAATCACAGAAGGCCTTTGAAAACAGTGCAAGAAGAGTCTAGATTGCTCGTAACGATTACTTTTCCACTCTGTCAGTTAATATAAACATAATTCACCTATTGTTGATATGTGGTGAATTAATGCTTTCAATTTAGAAGAGCCCAAGAAAATGCTTATGAAGCAAAGGGTTAATTGCAACTATGTGAAAAATTTGTTACCATTTGTTAAAATGGGTGTCACATAGCTGCATTATTGACTTTTCATTTTTTGCCAATACTTCAACACAGAGTGAGTTTTTATTATATAGCTACTTCCCTGAGAGGAACATGTTTGGATGAAAATATTGAAATAGTTTTATCTGATGGGTTTGACAAAAAGGACGTCATTCTTGGCAAAAATCTAAATAGTAATACAAATAATGATACTAAGCATGATTTTAAATCTTAAGGTGAAATAATCAAGTTTAAAACTGGGCTTTTTTCATATGCTTTCTCAAGATTGTGCACTATAACTACTTAAAAAGTGTATTAAATCAGTACAGTGTGCTTGTAATTGTACTTTTTCAAAGGAGTGTAGATGTAAGTGTACTTTATAAGGGTAGTGTCTTGTGAGTTTACTTTATGAGGGTAGTGTCTTGTGAATGTACTTTATGAGGGTAGTGTCTTGTGAATGTATTTTATACTGGTAATGTGTTAAAAACTGTACTTTATAAGGGTAGTGTGCTTGTAAGTGTACTTTATAAAGGTAGTGTGCTTGTTAGTGTACTTTATAAGGGTAGTGTGCTTGTAAGTGTACTTTATAAGGGTAGTGTCTTGTGAGTGTACTTAATGAGGATAGTGTGCTTGTGAATGTATTTTATACTGGTAATGTGCTAAAAACTGTACTTTATAAAGGAAGTGTGCTTGTAAGTGTACTTTATAAGGGTAATGTGCTTGTAAGTGAACTTAATAAGGGTTATGTGCTTGTAAGTATACTTTATAAGGTAATGTGCTTATAACTGTACTATATAAGGGTAATGTTTTTGTAAGTGTACTTTATAAGGGTAGTGTGCTTGTAAGTGTACTTTATAAGGGTAGTGTTCTTGTAAGTGTACTTTATAAGGGTAGTGTTCTTGTAAGTGTATTTTGTAAGGGTAGTGTGCTTGTGAGTGTACTTTATAATGGTTATGTGCTTGTAAGTGTATTTTGTAAGGGTAATGTGCTTTTAAGTGTACTTTATAAGGGTAGTGTTCTTGTAAGTGTATTTTATAAGGGTAATGTTCTTATAAGTTTACTTTGTAATGGTAATGTGCTTGTAAGTGTACTTTATAAGGGTAGTGTTCTTGTAAGTGTACTTTATAAGGGTAGTGTTCTTGTAAGTGTATTTTGTAAGGGTAGTGTGCTTGTGAGTGTACTTTATAATGGTTATGTGCTTGTAAGTGTATTTTGTAAGGGTAATGTGCTTTTAAGTGTACTTTATAAGGGTAGTGTTCTTGTAAGTGTATTTTATAAGGGTAATGTTCTTATAAGTTTACTTTATAATGGTAATGTGCTTGTAAGTGTACTTTATAAGGGTAATGTGCTTATAAGTGTACTTTATAATTGTAATGTGCTTGTAAGTGTACTTTATAAGGGAGGTGTTCTCGTTAGTGTACTTTCTAAGGGTAGTGTTCTTGTAAGTGTACTTTATAAGCATAATGTGCTTGTAAATGTACTTTATAAGGGTAATGTGCTTGTAAGTGTACTTTATAAAGGAGGTGTTCTCGTTAGTGTACTTTCTAAGGGTAGTGTTCTTGTAAGTGTACTTTATAAGCATAATGTGCTTGTAAATGTACTTTATAAGGGTAATGTTCTTGTAAGTGTAATTTATAAGGATAGAGTTCTTGTAAGTGTACTTTATAAGGGTATTGTTTTTGTAAGTTATTTTTATAATGGTTATGTGCTTGTATGTGTACTTTATAAGGGTAATGTTCTTGTAAGTGTACTTTATAAGGGTAATGTGCTTGTAAATGTACTTTATAAGGGTAATGTTCTTGTAAGTGTACTTTATAAGGGTAATGTTCTTGTAAGTGTAATTTATAAGGGTAATGTTATTGTAAGTGTACTTTTATAAAGGAAGCCTCTTGTAAGTGTACTTTATAAGGGTAGTGTGCTTATAAGTGAACTTTGTATGGGTAATGTTCTTGTAAGTGTACTTTATAAGGGTAATGTTCTTATAAGTGTACTTCATGAGGTATTGTTTTTGTTAGTGTACTTTATAAGGGTAATGTGCTTGTAAGTGTACTTTATAAGGATAGTGTTCTTGTAAGTGTACTTTATAAGGGTAATGTTCTTATAAGCATACTTCATAAGGTAGTGTTTTTGTTAGTGTACTTTATAAGGGTAATGTGCTTGTAAGTGTACTTTATAAGGATAATGTTCTTGTAAGTGTACTTTAAAAGGTAGTGTTCTTGTAAGTCTATTTTATAATGGCAATCTGCTTCTAAGTGTACGTAATAAGGGTAGTGTTCTTGAAATTCTACTTTATAAGGGTAATGTGCTTGTAAGTGTACCTTATAAGGGTAGTGTTCTTGTAAGTGTACTTTATAAGGGTAATGTGCTTGTAAGTGATCTTTATAAGGGTAATGTGCTTGTCAATATACTTAATAAGGTAATGTGCTTATAACTGTACTTTATAAGGGTAATGTGCATTTAAGTGTACTTTATAAGGGAGGTGTTCTTGTAAGTGTACTTTATAAGGATAGTGTTCTTGTAAGTGTACTTTATAAGGGTATTTTTTGCGAAGTATATTTTATAATGGTAATGTGCTTGAACGTGTACTATATAAGGGTAATGTTTTTGTCAGTGTACTTTATAAGGATAGTGTTCTTGTAAGTGTACTTTATAAGGGTATTGTTCTTGTAAGTGTATTTTATAAGGGTAATGTGCTTGTAAATGTACTTTATAAGGGTGATGTTCTTGTAAGTGTAATTTATAAGGATAGTGTTCTTGTAAGTGTATTTTATAAGGGTAATGTTCTTGTAAGTGTAATTTATAAGGATAGTGTTCTTGTAAGTGTATTTTATAAGGGTAATGTTCTTGTAAGTGTATTTTATAATGGTAATGTGCTTGTACGTGTACTTTATAAGGATAATGTTTTTTGTAAGTGTACTTTATAAGGGTAGTGTTTGAGTAAGTGTACGTTATAAGGGTAATGTTATTGTAAGTGTACTTTTATAAAGGAAGTCTCTTGTAAGTGTACTTAATAAGGGTAGTGTGCTTATAAGTTTACTACATAAAGGTAGTGTTCTTGTAAGTGTACGTTATAAGGGTAATGTGCTTGTAAGTGTACTTTATAAGGGTAATATTCTTGTAAGTGTACTTTATAAGGGTAGTGTCTTGTTTGTGCACTTTATAAGGGTAGTGTCTTGTAAGTGTACTTTATAAGGGTAATGTGCTTATAAGAGTACTTTATAAGGGTAATGTTCTTGTAAGTGTACTTTATAAAGGTAATGTGCTTGTAAGTGTACTTTATAAGGGTAATGTTATTGTAAGTGTACTCTATAAGGGTAGTGCCTTGTAAGTGTACTCTGTAAGGGTAGTGTGCTTATAAGTTTACTTTATAACGGTGATGTTCTTGTAAGTGTACTTTATAAGGGTAATGTGCTTGTAAGTGTACTTTATAATGGGGTAGTGTCTTGTAAGTGTACTTTATAAGGGATAGTGTCTTGTAAGTGTACTTTATAAGGGTAGTGTGCTTGTAAGTGTACTTTATAAGGGTAATGTTCTTGTAAGTGTTTTTATCAGAGCAGGCTTAACCACTATTGTGGAAACAAAATTAAGGAAATATACAAAACAAACAAAATTCACTTTTCCGCATTCACAACAAATTTTTGTTAATTCATAAACTATTCATTCATTTGTATGTAAATTCCTCCATCCTATTGTTTATTGGCTGAGTATTCAATCATGCACCTTCATGCATTAAATAACTTATGTTTCAGCTAACACCCCATATTCCATATACACGGTTTATATTCATGCCGCTGTCATCATAATCAATGACTACGACTATTTTATACCTTTTTAAAGACATTAATATGAACCTGTTCAATTTGATTTCTTGACGTTGATTGCCCCGTTGTTCCAATGTTAACCTACATCAAAGTGAACCAGATCAATAAACGTCACATTATAGAAGTAAACTTGAACTGATTAAGTGTAACAATTGAACCATCGGTAAAATAAAAGGTCTATGGAGACATTTAATTGCTGTGATACGTAACTTCGGGTAGTTAAAACCATCCTATCTGGATTTTTTTACCATAGATAATTAATTAATCGAAAGACTAAAACTAGACCATTGAATAAGCTAAGCACGATTATTCACTATTTTTAGAACCTGAACCTTGTTATCCCAAGGAGATTCAGTTTCTAAAGACATTAAATCAACTTAATCATTTTTTTTATTATAAAAAAACATTATTTATGAATACACAACAAAGATAATTAATATCAGGTTAAATCCCCTAGTCACATAATCACCATGTTTTGAGTGGAGACTCGTATGTCGACGACCTCAAATCTCCTCAGTATTGCATTTTACATGCAAAACAGTTGGTGTCAACAGTGACTTATATAAAAGGATAGGAAACTTGCATATCTCCCTATCAAATGTTGATAAAATAGGTTGTGAGGAATTAATCATTCAGAAAATTAATCATTCAAATTTTACAGACAATTGATTTTAACAATTAGATGTTATATAAGGTTTTAAATAAGAGAATAATCTTGATCTTAAAATATTGCAGTTTTAAGTAAAATTTCAAGTACTTTCCTTAATTTTTTAGTTGCAGTGTACAAACTTTATAATCATAAATACTTCAACAATTTTAAAACACAATTTGCTGGGAATGGTCTCGTTTTGTAGAGAATTCCATTGTGCTAAGAAAAAATTTAGATTTGTATTTCTTAGATGAATAGAAAACAAGATTTTGAAAGATTTTGTGCAAATACACAAGCATTCATAACATCTCAATCAGTTGCCAATCCTTCTCTATATATAAGTCCTTGGTGTCACCTTGTTGACATGAATGTTTCCTTAATGAAGCAGGCGTCTTGTTATTAAATCCACATCAACGGTTGTATATCCTTATACTTCACCTAACAATTACAGTATCAAAGAAATAAAACAGACCATAGCATTCATCCTTATTGCGGAAGCATTAATGATGAAAATATCCCTGAGAAAACATGACAGTATTAAAGGTTGGAGTTGTAAAAACTTTATTGTTGTTGTTGAATAATGGTGTTTAGCATTGCTTTCTACAATTTTTCAGTTATATCACAATGGTGTCTACTTGAGACAGTAAATATTTAAAGCAGGAGTTTCATGTCGCTGACACATGATACGGCACCCGCCCCTTTGGTACGACTTGACCAGGGATCAAACCCATGACTTTCCGCAGGCGAGGCAGTACTCTAATCCTAGACCACTGCAGCTATGGTTTGTCAATTTATTAGTCATGATACAAAGATTGTTCAATACTGCTTAATACCACCATACCACAGAATTACAGAACTGGTGCAGTTTCTAAAAATCAAACAAATCAAACAACAAAAAAACATTGTATTTGTTATCATTTAGTAAATTTAGTAATTTGGTTGGCATAAAAGCATACATGTATATAATTATTTAGTAATATAAGGTAGATATAGATGTACACATAGAAATGATATTACTCGTGTTCACACAAGTTCGATTTTACAGATACGTTGTTGTTGTTGTTGTATGGTGTTCAGTCGTTTTCAACACTTTTTCAGTCATATCGTGACGGTGTCTACTTGAGGAAGTATTCTGAACGCTGTCGCACTGAAGTATCATGCCGCAGACACACGGTATGATACTGACACGGGGCTGACCAGTCCTAGAACTTTCCTCTTAATGCTGAGCGTCAAGTGAGAAAGCTTCTAGTACCATTTTTAAAGTCTTTGGTATGACCCAGCCGGGCATCAAACCTTACAGATACAAACATCTGATCATCGTTTACATCAGGTTCTGAATCTTGGTTTACAAGAAACTAATGACAAGTAAAATGTGACAGTGGACAAAAGACGATTAGAAAATGTTCTTGATAATGGAACACAAATCTATAAGGCCATTATAAATTAATTGCTAGATTATATCCCAATTATTTCTTAAAAAGGGGGAGGGGACGGTTGAGGATTTATTTATTTTTTTTTTTTTTTATGAAAACAAAAAGGGTCAGGGCAGCATTAAAATAAGGGGGTGGGCATGTATGTACTATAACCAAATTGATTTTTTTAGCTGGAAAAAGAGGAAACTGGCCCACTATTGCATTTTTTTTTAAAACCTAAAGTTCCGTGTTTATCTTACCAAAATGGCAGTGACAATATACAACCAATATAGAACATTCGGTCTCATGCCCGTGGTGATGGTTACTACTGATAACAAAACAACTGTTCCTCTAATCATTTTCTCACACCTCTGCATCAGAAAAACATTCGTCTTTAACAAGAAATTGGCCTCCTTTCTCTGCTCATGTATCAAACTGTACAAACAGTCTCCCAGATTATTTGTAAACATTTATGTGTCTTCATGTCCTTGTCTTGGCCGAGTGTTTTGCTATTTAAGGAAATCAAACAAAAATATATAACTTTCTTTAATACAGAGCTCAGATATAATTGTAATTTCATCATTAATTTTAAGATTGTGTTGCACTGATTTTTTTAGTTTACTTTTGTTTTAATTTGGATTTAATGCCAGTTTCAATATGTTTTATATATTTAAGTAATGGGCAAACTTTATCACATAAACTTTTTGGACTGAGCTGGACTCAAACCCAAGCCTAAGTTGTGAGAGGTAATTGTTAATCTTTATATGACAGGATCTTAGACCACCTGGCCACCCCTCCACACACACACACACCCTGGGGTTATTTTCAAAATTCTACCAAAGCAGGGTTTTGGTGTAGCAGATAGAGTGTTGGTCGCTCAAACTAGAGGTCACGAGTTTGATGATATAATAAATACAAATAAACAAACAAAACTAAACAAACTCTCCTATGTATTTGTATCAAATACATGACAATAAGATCTAAATATGACAAATACCCCCCACATACACACCTTGCCTCCACCTATTCTAAACACGCCAGTCATACCATGACTATTTCCTATCTTCAGAGTAATGAACTTTTATGGAAGAAATATTCTTTGTACCAAGTTCCGTCTAAAAACCACTCAAGTTCACGACTCCTGCTTAATTGTTAAAACTATAATCTCATTTGTGTGGAATGAAGTTAACTTCTCTGCATTTAAACATCTCTAAATGTCTGTATAATTGCTTCAAACCAATTTAGGATAAAACTAATTACACAAAAAAACTGACTTTTAATTACTGTCTTAAAATTCATATCGGCAATTAACAATTAAATGCAGATTTTATGAATGTATCAGGAGAATTGAAATATTTGTTGTAAAATGCAAACCAAGCAGTTTGTTAAAGGGAATGTATCAGGATTTTCCAAATTTTAGAATTGGCAAAAAACATTTTTTCCCAATATATTTTTCCTAAATACACTCACTGACCTGTTACTGGCATAAGGATATATTTTTAAAAGTGCCTAGCCAGGCCCGATTAGCGCAGTTAGCATGTCTGACTATCAATCCAGAGGTAGTGGGTCCGAATCTCCGCCCGGCCAGTTCTGACATGGGTGGGATAAAGTTCTGATATAGGTGGTACAAAGTTCTTACATGGGCTGGACAAAGTTCTGATTTGGGAGGGACAAAGTTCTGATATAGGTGGTAAAAAGTTCTTACATGGGCAGGACAACGTTCTGATTTGGGTGGGACAAAATTCTGACATGGATGGGACAAAACTCTGACATGGGTGGGACAAAGTTCTGACATGGGCAGGACAAAGTTTTCTTACATGGGCGGAACAGAGTCCTGATTTGGGTTGGACAACGTTCTGACAAGCAGTAAAATCGAGTTTGCCACTAGGTCATCACTATAAAAATGTTTTGCGGTTTTTATTAAAACTGGATGTCAATATATTTCACAGTGTCAATATACTTATCAAAGAGGTGATACCAATGGCTGAAACCTCATCATCTCAATTATATACTCACATGCCGGGCCCTAGCTGAATTAACGTGTCTGACTATCAATCCAGGGGTTATGTGAGTTTGAATCCCCGCACGGCAACAGTCTCCATGATGACTGACATACGACATTGTGTCTCATTATTGTTCATCTCCCACTGCTGATTCAAGTGGGAAGGTTATCAGTTACTTGCAGAGATGGGGTGTGTTCGAGTACTGGTTAACCTTCCAGGATTCCAGAAAACAGTTGTTAATCGTCTGTTAGCCCTCAATGGCATAAAAACGATGCTTAATATTCAATCAATCAATCATTATATACTCACAACCTTTTTTTTCTTGCATACCACTCCCCCCCCCCACCCCCTTAAAAAAATTTTTAAAAAAAATTAATAATTATGTTGAATTACCATCTTCTAAGAAAAATGTGACAAAATACAAGGGTGTACAGTTCATGTTCACATTTCTATCTCAATTTTAGGTCAAGATAGAAATAACTCACAATGCTAAAACAAAAGATAGTCTCATATGGTATACAAGAGATCAATCTCATTAAAATCAATCAACTTTGAAGCTTTCATACTCTACGCAAAGTAGATCTGAAGGTGTCGTATAGAAGGTTACATCAGAATGACCTTTCCGACAGCCTATCAGAGCATTGCTTTCAAGGTTTTGAAAGCGAAAGTAGAAGTCTATTATAACCAAAGAAAAATGAATATTTAGCCGGAATCCCAAATATCATGTGTGATTATCACGCATTTATAATTGTTACAATGAAAACATTATGGCTGCACCCATGTTAAATGTAAATGATTTTTAGAAATTATATAAATCAGGGATGTTTATACCACGACAATTTTTATTTATACGCCAGCATAGTAAGATCACTATGGCCGATTCAACTCCCAGGAAACAGCACTTTGCAAGAATGTATCAATCAATGTCATGTTGTAAATCTCAACGAACTACAAATGTAACGAATTTGCTGAATTGTTATGAATATTAATTACATGAAAGGTCAATCTGGGGTGCAATGCTGTCAGATCTTCTGTGGGTAGAGTATGGAAGCTTTAAGTTGATCTGATTTTAATGAGATTGGCTAGAGATTTGAGATATTTTTCGTGTGATTAAATGAGTACCTCTCTCTGCCTGTTGTCTGAAGACAGTTGGTCCAGAACCGAGGGTTGCGCCGGAGCTACTGTCTACATCACTGCTGGAACTCACTGGCACAGCACCACTCTGAAATACATCAAGGTAAAGGATACCATAAAGACAGATAATGCAGTTGTATTAATAAAGTAACTTACTGGGATTAAATTTTTTTTAGATTCTTTTTGTTTCCGATTTATTTGCGAAACAAAATACATTGTCCTCTTTCATACACCTTGACAATGACCAATTATCAGGCCTTCTAAAATTCCCAAATGCAAATCGATCCAGGTTTTTTACTACCGTAAGAATCACACTTGTTTTAAAAAAATCACCAAAATTGCCTTACATTATGCCTTAACATGTATGCATACCCCACCCACCATGTCAGCTGCATCATGTATTTTCTCCGTTTATTTATTAATAAGGAACGATTTCAAGTTTATTTGTGTATTATTTATAACATACTTTACCACAATTTGTACATTTTAATGACTGACATTATGTTTCCTCATTACTGAATAATTTTCATTATATTAAAAATGATCGATCGAACCGGAAGTGTTGCAAGTTCCAGTAGCTGTGTGAAATAATCACCGTGGAAACCAATGTAACGGTTCAACCACCAAAATAAATCATTCAGAACCTGTCCCACATCAAAACAAAATCGGTCCGGGTTTTATCACTTTCATTAATTAATGTCATCAATTTTATAATTAAATTATTTTTAAAAAAAAAATGAAACAAACAAGTAACGCTGCACGTTTTATCAAATATTTTAATGACGCAAACAATATTCGGTCCGACCGTCCCAGCTTTGGTTAGCGGTATATCAAAAGAAATTGTGGACACAAACACAGTCTTTTGATGAGCCGACAGAACGCTATGGGTCGCGGATCACACATCGGAGGCGTGCTACATAGCGATAGACTCTTCCGATAAACTCCCCTAATACCGTCAATGGTCTTGTCGAAATTGACATCATTTCGCACAGCAGGTGACAAAAGAAACGGATTATTGGGTCAAATGATATTGCCGCAAGGCGTATTTCACAGGTTAGTATGGCATGGTAAGAGCAATTTATGAGATTTTATACGACCGATAGAAAATATCTGGCCCGATTTTTTATTGAACTTTGAAAATATCTGGACCGTTTTTTTATTAAACTTTGAAACGAAAACCAGTTTTGAACTTCAGAAATCGGTCCAAAAACCGAAAAACCGGCAATTTTAGAAGGCCTGCCCATTATAACAATATGTATTATTAATATTCAGCCATCTATCATACATTTTATTAAGTAGAATCTAAAATTTGTATTTTTTATATTCATCAACAGTTTCTGTTATTTTTTTTTTTTTTTATTATTACAATGTATTATTTTTTTTGAATGGGGTTCAATGCCATTTTCAACACATTTATGGTTATATAAGGCATATCTAGTTTTACTGGTGGAGGAAGACCTCAGACCGAGTCAGACCACCTACCTTCTGGCAAATTTCTCACATAAAGTTTTTGGAGCGAGCTGGACTCGAACCTACAACCTTAGCGGTAAGAGGTAAGTGATCTTGAGATGGCGTCTTAGACCACTCAGCCACAGAGGACCCCTCTACTGTTATAAAACAGCCGCCTGGAGGTGCATTTTTTTAATTCTATATACAAATACAATAAAACTCATCTTTCATTAACTTTTCACGATTACTTGTAATACAGTCTGTCAACCCCAATCTGATGTTTTTTGTGAGAAATTAATGAAATCAGACATCAATCAAATGAAATCTGAAAATGACAAAAAAAAAAAAAAAAAAAAAAAAATTGTCGCCTTAGGCCATTATAAATTAATTGCTAGATTATCTTCCAATTTTTTCTTAAAAACGAGAGGGTGGGAGAAATTTTATTTTTTCATTCTTTATTTTTAAAACTTTTGATGTTTTTTTATATACATATATATTTTTTTTATGAAAATAAAAAGAGTCGGGGAGACATGAAAAGTAGGGGGCGGGCAGGAATGATAATCTAGCAATTAATTTATTATGGCCTTAATTGAATGAGTAATGTTCATATGACATCAAAAATTCTTCACATTGACAACCGTAAATCAAATGAGGGTTTAGGGCCGCCTGTTTTCATCTGAAGACAGCTAGGTTGTTTATGGCAACAAGTTTTATTAATAGACTTCAGGACCAGGAGTAGGGCCCAGTCAGCTCAGTGATTGGTGCGTCTGAGTATCAATCTCGGGGTCAGAAGTTAGATTCCCTGTCCGATCACAGTCTTGGTGATAACTGATAACAATTTAAGCCTAAAAGTCGGCGTCACCCAGCCCAGTTTCCTCAGCTGGTAGCACGTCTTCAATGATTAAGATACGATATGCATCTCAGTGCAATTCACCTCTCACTGCTGATTCAAGTAGTAAAGTTATCAGTTACCAGTACTGGTTAACCTAAAATTCCAGGACCCTACAAAAGAGTGGTTAGGTTAAATGATCATCTGTTAATCCCTTGATGGCATAAAAATGATGTTCAATATTCAAACAAACTCTGAAACATGAATCAGAGTGCGCCACCATCCTTGGTAGTGCGCCACCATCCTTGGTTGTGCACCACCAAGCTTGGTAGTGTACCACCATCCTTGGTAGTGCATCACCATCCTTGGTAGTGCAACACCATCCTTGGTAGTGCGTCACCATCCTTGGTAACTGGCAAACTTTCTCATAACCATTTTTGATCCTGCTTTGCTTGAACCGATGACCCATGCTGTGAAAAGGGATCTTGAGATGGCGCCTTCCATCACATGGTCCAGAAGGGACCCAAAATACAATAAAAGGTCCCGTTTATTTTTATAGATAAATGTCAACCAAGATACCAATTGTTGCAAATCTTAACACTATGATTGCATTTGTTTATTTGGATCGTCTTTCAGAAATTTGAGAAAGTTTGCCAGTAACTTGTGGAAGGAATACTGTTCTACTCAGATTCATTCTGAGGTCTTCCCCATCAGCAAAAATTGATATGCCACTTATAACCCATTATGTGTTAAAAAATAGTGTTAAATTCCATTCAAATAAAGAGAAAAAAACAAAACAAGTTGAGGTCTTGTGCCATTAAATTTATAAAACTGATAAAATAAGGCTGTCATGAAACTAGCTCTAATGCCGGCTATTATAGACGACTTCTTAGGACATTTGAACAGTCACATAATCACAGATTCCTGACAAAAATGTAGTCTTTGTAAAAATTCAAGCATGATTTTATAATCTCTTAAAAATAAGTGCATTGTATTATAAGGCTTAAGCCAACATATAATCTCGTTATGTGGGGATAAGACTGGCTTAAAGTTGTTGTACCAGGATAATGCAACTGCATCCGTGTGCACCAGTTATGTCACATGACCAGTAGCATTACCATTAACAGCTCGGGATGCGACTTAGCATGATACAGATTATGAGACTTGTTTTATTGCTACATTTTTATTACATTAATAAGTGAACATACGTTAACATTTTTTTTGACATTTGTAGAAGAGAAAACCCATATGGGAGAACATCAGTGCACAATGATTCTTTAACATGGTTTGTGGATTTGTATAGTCTAACTTCTGTTTCACCACCATATTTTTTATTTTATGTAACTACTTGAAAACATTAACACATATTTTACTGTTTGTATCAGGTCTGATTAGCTCGGTAGTGTGTCCTACTATCAACATAAGGATTGTGAGTTTGAATCTCTGCCCGGCCATATTCTTTGTGATGATTGATATACAACATCATTTATCTCTCACCACTGACTCAAGTGGGAAAGTTACAACTTGCCGTGATGGGTGTGTTTGATTCCTGGTTAATCTTCCAGCAGTTCAGGAAAGAGGGTTTAGATTAACTGATCGTCTGTTACAGCCCTCGATGGCTTAAATGATGTTTAATGATACTCATTTAACAAACGCTGAAACTATCGTTGAGCTGACGAAGACAATTTAGTTTTTATTTTGAGACTATATAAATTTTCCTTGCTGCAAGACTGATATTGATTGATTGATTGATTGAATAGTTAGTGTCATTTTTATGTCATTGAAGGGCTAACATATGATTAATTAACCTAACCACTGTTTCCTGGGATCCTGAAAGGTTAACCAGTACTCGAGAACACCCCATCTCTGAAAGTAACTGATTACTTTCCCACGTGAATCAGTGGTGAGAGAGGAATGATAATGAGACACAATGTCATATATCAGTCATCAGGGAGACTGTTGCCAGGCGGGGATTCAAACTCACAACCCCTGGATTGATAGTCAGATGTGTAACCAACTGAGCTAATCGGGCCCGGCACAAGACTGATATAAGTACTTGAGTGAAGACAATATTTTCATGGCCATTAAATCTATATATCATGTTTTTTTAAAATTCCTCCAAGCATGGTAATTTCTTTATAGACTGCACATAAAATTTCAGACAGACTGACAGGATACTTATGCCAAGCTTAAATACCATGCTAATTTTGAATCCTCATACAAGAAATTAGCCACACAAATAAATACCTAATTTTAGGTGTCTATCAGTTACTTTTTTTTCAACTGTCTTAATCTAAATCCTTCTCACATAAGTACCCAACTGTAGATACAGACAGGTGAACAGACAGACACTGCAATTTCTATATGTCAACAAGTTGAGCGGCATAAGAAAACATGTTACATGACAAATTAATTTACGATTGTGTTGCCATCTACAATCCTCCTGTCGTATCTTATTTATATTCAGCAAAGAATGTAACAAGGATAAACTGTAATGCGGCAATGACATGGCCAAGAAATAGGATTTAAGTCTGGTAGGATTACGGTAACCAATGATTAAGTTTATATAGAAAATCAAACACGTGTGATGACTAAAGTACCACTACATTAGAGGTACTCACAATGAGAACAATTTTTTTTTTTTGGAATGGAGTTTAACACCAGTTTCAACACAATTTAGATTATATTATGGCATATCCAGTTTTAATGGTGGAGGAAGACCTCAGATTGAGAAGAACCACCATCCTTCTGCAATTAACTGGAAACTTTCTCACATAAAATCTTTGGAGCGAGCGGGACTCGAACCTACAACCTTAGTGGTGAGAGGCAAGTGATCTTGAGACGGACGTCTTAGACCACTCAGCCATGGAGGACCCCCAACCCACCCCCAATGAGATAATAACACAAAAGTTTATAACAATAATTTGCAGTATTTCTAAAAAAAGATTGTCAAAATCAGTTGAGCAGTTAAATGAAATGCGGATTTTAAATGATTTTGATTACTTCTAGTATATATGATTTTTTTTATCTGGTTCAATGCCATTTTTAATCTAATTTTATTGGTGGAGGAAGTTTTTACGCAGTAATTTTTATAAAATTTCATTGCCATTTTCTTGAAGTTTAATTTACATGATTGTCAGTAAATAAAGTGCAAGTCAAATGTTCCCCATCCCCTCCCCAAGGCAGGGACATAGCAGGGACTTTTGTTGCCATGCCTGATGTAAGAAACAATACATCATCAGTGTTTTTTTTTATTTTTCAATTAATGGGGGCGGGATCCTTCCATAGGGGAAAAAATACTAGGAATTAAAAAAACAAAAGAAAAACAACCATTTTTTAGGGAGAATTTTTTCATCAGTTAGGTGGGAAAATATGTTTTTGTGATGAAAATGGGATCGAATCAACCTCCAAAACAGCCAAGAAAACACAGATTATAGCAACACCTTCAAAGTTCTTCTGCAACATTCTTCTTAATCAATTCAATATTCATCTTCTTATCAATACAAGGGCAACTGGAGAAACGACAAAAACTATTCACAGCTCAATAAAGACCTCAGAATGAATCCAAGTAGAAACACCATCCTTCTGCGAGTAATCAGCAAGTTTCTCAAAGTTTTCGGACCAAACTGTACTCAAATACACAGCATCAGCAGTAAGAGGCATGTGGTCATTGGATGATGACATTTTTGACCATTTGGCCACAGAGGGCCCTTTTCAGCAATGAATGAAGTGTTGTTGCTTTTTAAAGCACATCGGGTCATAATTTGGATTGAACCCGCGATCTCTGGCATGAGTGGCCAACACTCTATCAAATTTGTCAACAGCGTCTCGCTGAGTCGTATGATGTAGTCCAGTTGTATGGTGTTTAGCACTACTTTTAACAATTGTTCAGTGAGATAAGGATGTTGTTTACTTGAGACAGTATTCCAAGCACTGTCGAACTGAAATATCATGCCAAAATCACATATGATGATACCCTATCCAGTTACATTATACTGGCACCAGACCGACCAGACCCAAAATTACCCTCTAAATGCTGAGTGCCAAGTAAGTATGCTTCTAGAACCATTTTTTAAGGCTTTAATTTGACCCGGCAGGGTATCGAACCCACAACTTTCTGCATGTGAGACAAATGCTTTGCCACTAGGCCACTGCTGCGGTTAAACTGAGATTGTAACTATCAATAATATTGATGGAGCTGATGATGGAGATGATGATGGAGATGATGGCAATGATAGAGATGATGATGGAGATGATGATTGAGATAATGGTGATGATGATGGAGATAATGGAGATGATGATAGAGATGGAGATGATGATGTAGATGATAATGGTGATGATGATTGAGATAATGAAGATGATGATGGAGTTGATGATGGTGATAATGGAGATGATGATGGAGATGATGATGGGGATGGAGATGATGATGGAGAAGATGATGGAGATGATAATGGGGATGAGATGATGATGGAGATAATGATGGTTATAATGATGGAGGTGATGATGGAGATGATGGTGATGGAGATGATGATGGAGATGATAATGGAGATGATGATGGAGATGATGATGGATAGGGGGATGGAGATGATAGAGATGATGATGATTATGATGATTGTGATCTTCATCATGGCAATTATAATGATGTAAACAAAGATAAACTCAACGATTCAATTTATATTACATTATAGTGATGAAAATATCATCTGAATAAGATAAGTTTAGTGACAAAAATACACGGTACATTCAATTGACCCAACTCGAGAGTGACTATTGCTCTGGTCACATGGCGTTGTACAATGTAGTGTTTACTTGGAAACTTTGCTTGTCTAAGGAAAATGGGAGTCCTGGAAACAATATTAATTGCTGATTGGATTATCGACTTGTTTGATTGACAGCCCATGTCAGGTAAATCCCCCATGGGTAGCTAGCTAGCACACATGTCATTACTTAAAACTGAATATGAGTTAGCAGTAAATGGAATTCATTAAAATATCAGTAACAACGAGCTTTCAAAACATGTCTTAAATTTAATATAAATGGAGGTAATTTACTGACACGCAAACTTAAGTTAACTTATGCATGAACCGCAATGTATTTCTGGAGACATTCTTTGCAGCCTTATAATTCTTTGCAATAGTTTGCTGCAGTCTTGAAGTATGAAAACAAGAATTCAGCGGAATGAAATGTCTTGCTGTGTCCACTTTGACCGTTAATACACACATGGGAAAGAAAAAAATTAAAATATTATATTCATGCAAGAGTTATCTAACTTGGTTAATGTTGTAGGTATAATGACTAAGAAATATTGTAGGAAGTATTGTGTGAAGATTTGATCAAATACATTAAGTGATTTTTGAGATATGAACTTGATGGTAGTTGCACACAAAACTTTAACCAGTATTTCTATGTAAAACATATTTAAAAAACAAAAAAACAAACTTTAACCAGTATTTCTAAGTAAAATATATTTATATAATAAAAAAAAGAAAAAAAAAAGAATAATTTTTTTTAAATAAATTAAAAAAAAGAAAAGTACTCAGCATCTGCATTATATAATGCAGAGTGTTAGTTGTAACTATGATCCAAGTATGAATGTCCTAGCACTAGTACTTATTGATAAATAGTGTAAAAATGAAAACTTAATGTTGGCGGTAAATGCAAAATTCAACATCAAACAATGTCAATGGACCATGAAATGTAGGTCACACTCAGCATCTGCAGTATATTATGTGATGCAGAGTGTTAATTGTAATTATGATCCAAGTATGAGTGTCCTAGCACTTGTACTTGTTGAGAAATAGTGTAAAAACAAAAGCTTAACATTGGAGGTAAATGCATAATTCAGCATCAAACAATGTCAATGGACCATGAAATGTAGGCCACATTCAGCATCTGTAGTATATAATGTGATGCAGGGTGTTAGTTGTAACTTTGATCCAAGTATGAGTGTCCTAGCACTTGTACTTGTTGAGAAATAGTGTAAAAACGAAAACTTAATGTTTGAGGTAAATGCAAAATTCATCATCAAACAATGTCAATGGACCATGAAATATAGGTCACACTTAGCATCTGCAGTATATAATGTGATGCAGGGTGTTAGTTGTAACTATGATCCAAGTATGAGTGTCCTAGCACTTGTACTTGTTGAGAAATAGTGTAAAAACCAAAACTTAATGTTGGAGGTAAATGCAAAATTAAGCAACAATGTCAATGGACCATGAAATATAGGTCACACTCAGCATCTGCAGTATATAATGTGATGTAGGGTGTTAGTTGTAACTATGATCCAAGTATGAGTGTCTTAGCACTTGTACTTGTTGGGAAATATTGTAAAAACGAAAACTTAATGTTGGAGCTATATATGTTTGACGCTGCAGCTGTCGCGGTCGAAGGAAAAGCAACACCTTAATCTCGTCTCTCCTTCGAGACAAAAATTATCTAAACCACAAACAATTTTATCTTACAAAACAGTTTTACAGACTGTTCAAAGCGAGAACGCAAAAGAAGAAAAAAATCTCTTATGTTGTCAATATCAAAATACAAGAAGCAGCCAATCAAGGGAAGGAGCAAAAGTGACCTTTTAAGACAGGTTGTTGCTTAATACAGATTAATTTGCTCTAAAAGCATAGAAATGGGATAGAGGAAATGTGGCTGCTAAAGACAAATGGCTGCTCATTAGAGGTTACTGCTAACCCTTTACTTCATTTAGATGCCTTTGGACACCTCTAATTTAGACGCCTAGGGACACCTCTAATATAAAAGTCTTTTGAACTATTGGGTGAATGTTTATATTAACTGACAGAGTGGAAAACAGTGCAGAAATGGTTCAGATTGCTCGTTACGAGCAATCTGAACTCTTCTTGCACTGTTTTCAAAGGCCTTCTATGATTGGTGCAGGAAAATGCATATCCATGGAGTAAAGGGTTATACAGGTTTGACTGTATTTATATTGTAAAGAAGATCATAAGAAAGGACTTGCTAAACATATTTTAGTACCGTATATTCCCTTATTAACGCCCCTCCTCTTATAAATGCCCCCAACCTATTATTTGGAAAATTAAAAAAATAAAATGTATATGCGAGTTGAGTGTGTATTTGTCCATCTTTTCCAGATCGATTATTTTGTAACACAGACAACAATTAGCGGTCCCGGGAGTGTTTATCACCTTTGAACTCTCTAACCCATTGTTTATATCTTGGGTCACTTAACCACTTTTGGTTAAATATACACTTCCCCATATTTACCGTTTAAAACTAGTAAAAATGCCATCTGTCGGTTAAAACATTACAAAAGATTTTCCGATGCGGTTAGTCTGTGTACGCTGAAAATTCATTGTTCTACGTTGATAAGAGCAAGCGTCCAAGGAAAAGTACACTGACCAAAAATTAGGATATTCCAGTATGCGGACTAGTAGTTTTATACAGAATTTCAGCTTTTTTTTTCATCCTATGTCATTTATTTCAATCACTGTCAAATAATTCTGAACCACTTTTCGGATTTAAAGGTTTTTCCAGGGCTTTATTGGTTTTATTGTATTTTTAACTGTTGCTAAATTTGCTTTTTTTATCTTTAATAAATGTCCCCACCTTGTGAAATGTAACGCCACTGGGGGCATCAATAAGGGAATATACGGTGTATGTATACTAGAAGACAGTGATGATGTAGATGATGATCCAGAACAAGGTCGCGTGAAAAAAATGCTGCTTTAATTTCGCTCTCAATATAAAACAGAAGTTACTGAACAAATTTTTCACAATGTGTGCAATCTTTTTCCCGATATTCATAATTTCTTCCATTCAAATCAGTGAAGCAGTTGCTGGAATGATTCTCAAATTGTTGTCATTAAAACGTATTTAATCTGCCTAATCAATGTCCCAGTTTAAAGAGATGCGTAAAGATTTTTTAACTGAATCAAGGCAGACATTTTATCAGGACATGATTTGCATAACCCAGACATCGTTTTCTTGCAAAAAGATAAATTGTCAATCTTTATATAGTGAACATAGTGATATCCATGGTGATTGGACTGAATGAAGGAATGGCATCATGTTATACATTGACACATACCGTCCCATTGGTGCAATAAGGTACCAAGTGTATATGAAATAAAAAGGCACTTGGTACCTTTTTGCACCAATGGGACGATATGTTGTTTAGATTTCCAATAAAATTATTTACCAGTTTATTCTGATTGGTTGACCCTCCACCCCTCATGTCATTAGGCCCAAAAGATTGGTGAATTAGTTTCAGATACAGTGCTAATCATAGATGTATAATTGTGCCACATGGCAGCCGGTGTTGGTGATGTATAATTGTGCCACATGGCAGCCCGTGTTGGTGATGTATAATCTTGCCACATGGAAGCCTGTGTCTGTGATGTATAATTGTGCCACATGGCAGCCGGTGTTGGTGATGTATAATGGTGCCACATGGCAGCCGGTGTTGGTGATGTTTAATTGTGCCACATGGCAGACAGTGTTGGTGATGTATAATCGTGCCACATAGCAGCCGGTGTTGGTGATGTATAATCTTGCCACATGGCAGCCGGTGTTGGTGATGTATAATTGTGCCACATGGCAGCCAGTGTTGTACGTGTTTAATTGTGCCACATGGCAGCCGGTGTTGGTGATGTATAATTGTGCTGCATGGCAGCCGGTGTTGGTGATGTATAATTGTGCCACATGGCAGCCAGTGTTGGTGATGTATAATTGTGCCACATGGCAGCCGGTATTGGTGATGTATAATCGTGTGGCATGGCAGCCGGTGTTTGTGATGTATAATTGTGACACATGGCAGCCGGTGTTGGTGATGTATAATTGTGCCACATGGCAGCCGGTGTTGGTGATGTATAATTGTGCCACATGGCAGCCGGTGTTGGTGATGTATAATCGTTTGGCATGGCAGCCGGTGTTGGTGATGTTTAATTGTGCCACATGGCAGACAGTGTTGGTGATGTATAATCGTGCCACATAGCAGCCGGTGTTGGTGATGTATAATCTTGCCACATGGCAGCCGGTGTTGGTGATGTATAATCTTGCCACATGGCAGCCGGTGTTGGTCATGTTTAATTGTGCCACATGGCAGCCGGTGTTGGTGATGTATAATTGTGCTGCATGGCAGCCGGTGTTGGTGATGTATAATTGTGCCACATGGCAGCCAGTGTTGGTGATGTATAATTGTGCCAGATGGCAGCCGGTATTGGTGATGTATAATCGTGTGGCATGGCAGCTGGTGTTTGTGATGTATAATTGTGACACATGGCAGCCGGTGTTGGTGATGTATAATTGTGCCACATGGCAGCCGGTGTTGGTGATGTATAATTGTGCCACATGGCAGCCCGTGTTGGTTATGTATAATCATGTGGCATGGCAGCCGGTGTTGGTGATGTATAAATGTGCCACATTGCAGCCGGTGTTGGTGATGTATAATTGTGCCACATGGCAGCCGGTGTTGGTGATGTATAATCGTGTGGCATGGCAGTCGTCGTTGGTGATGTATAATTGTGCCACATGGCAGCCGGTGTTGGTGATGTATAATTGTGCCACATGGCAGCCGGTGTTGGTGATGTATAATCGTGTGGCATGGCAGCCGGTGTTTGTGATGTATAATTGTGACACATGGCAGCCGGTGTTGGTGATGTATAATTGTGCCACATGGCAGCCAGTGTTGGTGATGTATAATCGTGTGGCATGGCAGCCGGTGTTGGTGATGTATAATTGTGCCACTCGGCAGCCGGTGTTGGTGATGTATAATCGTGTGGCATGGCAGCCAGTGTTTGTGATGTATAATCATGTGGCATGGCAGCCGGAGTTGGTGATGTATAAATGTGCCACAGGGCAGCCAGTGTTGGTGATGTATAATCGTGTGGCATGGCAGCAGGTGTTGGTGATGTATAATTGTGACACATGGCAGCCGGTGTTGGTGATGTATAATTGTGCTGAATGGCAGCCGGTGTTGGTGATGTAATTGTGCCACATGGCAGCCAGTGTTGGTGATGTATAATTGTGCCACATGGCAGCCGGTGTTGGTGATGTATAATTGTGACACATGGCAGCTGTTGTTGGTGATGTATAATTGTGACACATGGCAGCCGTTGTTGGTGATGTATAATTGTGCCACATGGCAGCTGGTTTTGGTGATGTACAATTGTGCCACATGGCAGCCGGTGTTTGTGATGTATAATTGTGACACATGGCAGTCGGTGTCGGTGATGTATAATTGTGACACATGGCAGCCGGTGTTGGTGATGTATAATTGTGCCGCATGGCAGTCGGTGTTGGTGATGTATAATTGTGCCGCATGGCAGCCGGTGTTGGTGATGTATAATTGTGCCGCATGGCAGCCGGTGTTGGTGATGTATAATTGTGCCGCATGGCAGCCGGTGTTGGTGATGTATAATTGTGCCACATGGCAGATGGTGTTGGTGATGTATAATTGTGACACATGGCAGCCGGTGTTGGTGATGTATAATTGTGCCACATGGCAGACAGTGTTGGTGATGTATAATTGTGCTATGGCAGCCGGTGTTGGTGATGTTTAATTGTGCCAAATGGCAGCCGGTGTTGGTGATGTATTATCGTGCCGTATGGCAGCCGGTGTTGGTGATATATAATCGTGCCCATGGCAGCCGTTGTTGGTGATGTATAATTGTGCCACATGGCAGCCGGTGTTGGTGATGTATAATTGTGCCACATGGCAGCCCGTGTTGATGATGTATAATCGTGACACATGGCAGCTGGTGCTGGTGATGTATAATCGTGCCACATGGCAGCCGGTGTTTGTGATGTATAATCGTGACACATGGCAGCCGGTGTTTGTGATGTTTAATTGTGCCACATGGCAGCCGGTGTTGGTGATGTATAATTGTGCCACATGGCAGCTGGTGTTGGTGATGTATAATTGTGCCACATGGCAGCCGGTGTTGGTGATGTATAATCATGCCACATGGCAGCCGGTGTTGGTGATGTATAATTGTGCCACATGGCAGCCGGTGTTGGTGATGTATAATTGTGCCACATGGCAGCCGGTGTTGGTGATGTATAATTGTGCCACATGGCAGCCGGTGTTGGTGATGTATAATTGTGCTACATGGTTTCAAGTTTTGTATCGACTAAGCCTATGAAGACCTTATTATAGTTGTAAATGAGAAAAATGGGAATTATTTATTTTCTCATAGCATTTCAATGTAAAGTGAAAGTCTCTCTGCTGGGATCCAATGGTCCTTTGCTCTTTATTTCAAGCAGATTCCTTACATATGAGTATTTGAAAAAAACAAACTCATAAAGCAGTATCAGAAAATTTTGATCTTATGTATAGGTAGATATTTACTTTAAAAAAAGATGGGATAATTTAATCCCAAGGTCATCATTTGAAACACTTGAGAGAGCTTTGTGTAGAATGCATCACACAAAATTTGGGAAAACCTGTTGATAGGTTTCAGAGAAGTTGTTTTAAGCAAAAGTTAACGACGAATGGACAACAACAGACGAATAATAACTACAACAGTAAATCAAAGTAGCTTGTCCTGATCTTTACTCAAATGAAATAAAAACCAATGTGTATTGATCGAGCATAATTAATTTTGCATTAAATCTGCCCATCAAATTTATAAATAAGATGTAACTCATATAAATGGGGGTGAAAAAAGGAATAGCCTTAACTCAAACATTATGACCTGAAGTATGACAATGGATTTGCTTTCAGTCTGTTCGAGTATTTAGCATTTTTGCTTTCTGAAATTGCCAATGTATTAACAGTTCTGCAGTGTTTCTGAGCCCGTTGATTATTTCTCATTTACACCAAAGGAGACATGACTACTGACCTTGGTTCTATCGAGAAGTTCCGCTATTTGTTGTTCCAGTTGCTCCAGTCTTTTGTCCTGGCTCCCGGATTGTTTACCATACTCTGTTTGACTCTGCAAAAACAACAATAAAGAACAGCCATTCAAAAACATAGAACCACAAATGCCACAACTGACATTTAAAGGGAGAATATAAGAAAAAACACTATAAATATCTAAAAAAATTAAAATAGATAAAAAGCACCTCATTATCATTAACAAATTAAATCTGAATGGTTTGGTATGTCAAATCAATCAACACATGATAAAAACAATTTTTAAATTGGAGCGGTAAACTTAAAACAAAATCCCCATTCTTAAAATAGACAGCTCTTAAGTACTGCTTGATGACCTTCACATCGTCATTCCAACTCTTTCTAAGATGATACAATTAACCTATATAACAGATCAAATTAAAATCAAAATGTAATCATGTGACTGCCAGATGATACATCTGTAAATCAAATATAAAATACTGCTATGTGACAAGGCTGGAATAGTGGAGGTTAGACCACTGTTCTCCGACAGCTCTTGTTACTATCATTATTATACAGACCAACGTGCTAGAGCTGATAATGTTTTATTTTGTCTTATTGAAACCTTGATGTAGGATTAATTGGTTTTCCAAGTCTTTCATTGGCTTTTGTTTTTTTCAAATATCAGCCAATTACAGGCACTATATTCTCGTCACGTCTGTATACGCTAATTGTCATCTGCCAGTAATTGCCTCCTTCATTTTATATTTCATTCACATAATAGAAATTAACATTTTGGCCTTGTTAACATAAAACCTTAAGATTGACATGAAACCGTTTCATCAGTACTTTAACCGGGCGGTTTACAAATATTGTTTCTCACAACCATTGTCCATTCTTACATATCAGACAAGGAATACAAAATATTGTTTCTCACAACCATTGTCCATTCTTGCATATCAGACAAGAATACAAAATATTGTTTCTCACAACCATTGTCCATTCTTACATATCAGTCAAGGAATACAAAATATTGTTTCTCACAAGCATTGTCCATTCTTACATATCAGACAACAATACAAAATATTGTTTCTCACAACCATTGTCCATTCTTTAATATCAGACAAGAATACAAAATATTGTTTCTCACAACCATTGTCCATTCTTGCATATCAGACAAGAAATACAAAATATTGTTTCTCACAACCATTGTCCATTCTTGCATACCATACAAGAAATACAAAGTATTGTTTCTCACAACCATTGTCTATTCTTACATATCAGACAAGAAATAAAAAATATTGTTTCTCACAACCATTGTCCATTCTTACATACCACACAAGAATACAAAATATTGTTTCTCACAACCATTGTCCATTCTTGCATATCAGACAAGAATACAAAATATTGTTTCTCACAACCATTGTCCATTCTCGCATACCAGACAACATATCAGACAAGAAATACAAAATATTGTTTCTCACAACCATTGTCCATTCTTGCATACCACACAAGAATACAAAAATTGTTTCTCACAACCATTGTCCATTCTTACATACCACACAAGAATACAAAATATTGTTTCTCACAACCATTGTCCATTCTTTAATATCAGACAAGAATACAAAATATTGTTTCTCACAACCATTGTCCATTCTTGCATATCAGACAAAAATACAAAATATTGTTTCTCACAACCATTGTCCATTCTTGCATACCATACAAGAAATACAAAGTATTGTTTCTCACAACCATTGTCCATTCTTACATATCAGACAAGAAATAAAAAATATTGTTTCTCACAACCATTGTCCATTCTTACATACCACACAAGAATACAAAATATTGTTTTTCACAACCATTGTCCATTCTTGCATATCAGACAAGAATACAAAATATTGTTTCTCACAACCATTGTCCATTTTCGCATACCAGACAACATATCAGACAAGAAATACAAAATATTGTTTCTCACAACCATTGTCCATTCTTGCATACCATACAAGAAATACAAAGTATTGTTTCTCACAACCATTGTCCATTCTTACATATCAGACAAGAAATAAAAAATATTGTTTCTCACAACCATTGTCCATTCTTACATACCACACAAGAATACAAAATATTGTTTCTCACATCCATTGTCCATTCTTGCATACCATACAAGAAATACAAAGTATTGTTTCTCACAACCATTGTCCATTCTTACATATCAGACAAGAAATAAAAAAGATTATTTCTCACAACCATTGTCCATTCTTACATACCACACAAGAATACAAAATATTGTTTCTCACAACCATTGTCCATTCTTGCATATCAGACAAGAATACAAAATATTGTTTCTCACAACCATTGTCCATTCTTGCATACCAGACAAGAAATACAAAATATTGTTTCTCACAACCACTGTCCATTCTTGCATATCAGACAAGAATACAAAATATTGTTTCAAACAACCATTGTCCATTCTTACATACCACACAAGAATACAAAATATTGTTTCTCACAACCATTGTCCATTCTTGCATACCATACAAGAAATACAAAGTATTGTTTCTCACAACCATTGT
The DNA here is from genome assembly GCA_029582155.1 of Panopea generosa. NCBI lineage: Eukaryota > Metazoa > Mollusca > Bivalvia > Adapedonta > Hiatellidae > Panopea > Panopea generosa. The sequence continues at coordinate 72,127,064 of CM055900.1, forward strand.
CCATTCTTACATATCAGACAAGAAATAAAAAATATTGTTTCTCACAACCATTGTCCATTCTTACATACCACACAACAATACAAAATATTGTTTCTCACAACCATTGTCAATTCTTGCATATCAGACAAGAATACAAAATATTGTTTCTCACAACCATTGTCCATTTTCGCATACCAGACAACATATCAGACAAGAAATACAAAATATTGTTTCTCACAACCATTGTCCATTCTTGCATACCATACAAGAAATACAAAGTATTGTTTCTCACAACCATTGTCCATTCTTACATATCAGACAAGAAATAAAAAATATTGTTTCTCACAACCATTGTCCATTCTTACATACCACACAAGAATACAAAATATTGTTTCTCACATCCATTGTCCATTCTTGCATACCATACAAGAAATACAAAGTATTGTTTCTCACAACCATTGTCCATTCTTACATATCAGACAAGAAATAAAAAAGATTATTTCTCACAACCATTGTCCATTCTTACATACCACACAAGAATACAAAATATTGTTTCTCACAACCATTGTCCATTCTTGCATATCAGACAAGAATACAAAATATTGTTTCTCACAACCATTGTCCATTCTTGCATACCAGACAAGAAATACAAAATATTGTTTCTCACAACCACTGTCCATTCTTGCATATCAGACAAGAATACAAAATATTGTTTCTCACAACCATTGTCCATTCTTACATACCACACAAGAATACAAAATATTGTTTCTCACAACCATTGTCCATTCTTGCATACCATACAAGAAATACAAAGTATTGTTTCTCACAACCATTGTCCATTCTTACATATCAGACAAGAAATAAAAAATATTGTTTCTCACAACCATTGTCCATTCTTACATACCACACAAGAATACAAAATATTGTTTCTCACAACCATTGTCCATTCTTGCATATCAGACAAGAATACAAAATATTGTTTCTCACAACCATTGTCCATTCTTGCATACCAGACAAGAAATACAAAATATTGTTTCTCACAACCACTGTCCATTCTTGCATACCAGACAAGAATACAAAATATTGTTTCTCACAACCATTGTCCATTCTTGCATACCAGACAAGAAATACAAAATATTGTTTCTCACAACCATTGTCCATTCTTGCATATCAAACAAGAAATACAAAATATTGTTTCTCACAACCATTGTCCATTCTTGCATACCAGACAAGAAATACAAAATATTGTTTCTCACAACCATTGTCCATTCTTACATATCAGACAAGAAATAAAAAATATTGTTTCTCACAACCATTGTCCATTCTTACATACCACACAAGAATACAAAATATTGTTTCTCACAACCATTGTCCATTCTTGCATATCAGACAAGAATACAAAATATTGTTTCTCACAACCATTGTCCATTCTTGCATACCAGACAACATATCAGACAAGAATAGAAAATATTGTTTCTCACAACCATTGTCCATTCTTGCATACCAGACAAAAAATACAAAATATTGTTTCTCACAACCACTGTCCATTCTTGCATACCAGACAAGAATACAAAATATTGTTTCTCACAACCATTGTCCATTCTTGCATACCAGACAAGAAATACAAAATATTGTTTCTCACAACCATTGTCCATTCTTGCATATCAGACAAGAAATACAAAATATTGTTTCTCACAACCATTGTCCATTCTTGCATACCCGACAAGAAATACAAAATATTGTTTCTCACAACATTGTCCATTCTTACATATCAGACAAGAATACAAAATATTGTTTCTCACAACCATTGTCCATTCTTGCATACCAGACAACATATCAGACAAGAAATACAAAATATTGTTTCTCACAACCTTTGTCCATTCTTACATATCAGACAAGAATACAAAATATTGTTTCTCACAACCATTGTCCATTCTTACATATCAGACAAGAATACAAAATAGTGTTTCTCACAACCATTGTCCATTCTTGCATACCAGACAAGAAATACAAAATATTGTTTCTCACAACCTTTGTCCATTCTTACATATCAGACAAGAATACAAAATATTGTTTCTCACAACCATTGTCCATTCTTGCATATCAGACAAGAATACAAAATATTGTTTCTCACAAACATTGTCCATTCTTGCATATCAGACAAGAATACAAAATATTGTTTCTCACAACCATTGTCCATTCTTACATATCAGACAAGAATACAAAATATTGTTTCTCACAACCATTGTCCATTCTTGCATATCAGACAAGAATACAAAATATTGTTTCTCACAACCATTGTCCATTCTTGCATATCAGACAAGAATACAAAATATTGTTTCTCACAACCTTTGTCCATTCTTGCATATCAGACAAGAATACAAAATATTGTTTCTCACAACCATTGTCCATTCTTGCATATCAGACAAGAATACAAAATATTGTTTCTCACAACCTTTGTCCATTCTTACATATCAGACAAGAATACAAAATATTGTTTCTCACAACCATTGTCCATTCTTGCATATCAGACAAGAAATACAAAATATTGTTTCTCACAACCATTGTCCATTCTTACATATCAGACAAGAATACAAAATATTGTTTCTCACAACCATTGTCCATTCTTGCATATCAGACAAGAAATACAAAATATTGTTTCTCACAACCATTGTCCATTCTTACATATCAGACAAGAATACAAAATATTGTTTCTCACAACTTTTGTCCATTCTTACATATCAGACAAGAATACAAAATAATGTTTCTCACAACCATTGTCCATTCTTGCATATCAGACAAGAATACAAAATATTGTTTCTCACAACCATTGTCCATTCTTGCATACCATACAAGAAATACAAAATATTGTTTCTCACAACCTTTGTCCATTCTTACATATCAGACAAGAATACAAAATATTGTTTCTCACAACCATTGTCCATTCTTGCATATCAGACAAGAAATACAAAATATTGTTTCTCACAACCTTTGTACATTCTTACATATCAGACAAGAATACAAAATATTGTTTCTCACAACCATTGTCCATTCTTGCATATCAGACAAGAAATACAAAATATTGTTTCTCACAACCATTGTCCATTCTTGCATATCAGACAAGAATACAAAATATTGTTTCTCACAACCTTTGTCCATTCTTGCATATCAGACAAGAATACAAAATATTGTTTCTCACAACCATTGTCCATTCTTGCATATCAGACAAGAAATACAAAATATTGTTTCTCACAACCATTGTCCATTCTTACATATCAGTCAAGGAATACAAAATATTGTTTCACAACCATTGTCCATACTTGCATATCAGACAAGAATACAAAATATTGTTTCTCACAACCATTGTCCTTTCTTGCATATCAGACAAGAAATACAAAATATTGTTTCTCACAACCATTGTCGTTTCTTGCATATCAGACAAGAAATACAAAATATTGTTTCTCACAACCATTGTCCATTCTTGCATATCAGACAAGAAATACAAAATATTGTTTCTCACAACCATTGTCCATTCTTGCATATCAGACAAGAATACAAAATATTGTTTCTCACAACCATTGTCCATTCTTGCATATCAGACAAGAATACAAAATATTGTTTCTCACAACCATTGTCCATTCTTACATATCAGACAAGAATACAAAATATTGTTTCTCACAACCATTGTCCATTCTTGCATACCAGACAAGAATACAAAATATTGTTTCTCAAAACCACTGTCCATTCTTGCATACCAGACAAGGAATACAAAATATTGTTTCTCACAACCACTGTCCATTCTTGCATACCAGACAAGAATACAAAATATTGTTTCTCACAACCATTGTCCATTCTTGCATACCAGACAAGAATACAAAATATTGTTTCTCACAACCATTGTCCATTCTTGCAAACCAGACAAGAATACAAAATATTGTACCTTGCACTATGACGTATTCATTCGTTAATTTTTGCACTATGGGTCTATGACACATCTTCATAACTTGGCGTATTCATTGCTCAATACCTTGCACTATTGGTATGATGCATCTTCATAATAATGGGTTATTCTTTCCTAAATACCTTGCATTGTGGGCCTATGACAAATCTCATAATAATGGCGTATTCATTCCTAAATACCTTGCACAATGGGTACGACGATTCTTCATAATAATGGCGTATTCATTGCTAAATACCTTGCACTGTGGATCTATGATGATTCTCCATAATTATGGCGTATTCATTGCTAAATATCTTGCACTGTGGGTCTATGACGCATCTTCATTATTATGGCGTATTCATTCCTAAATACCTTGCACTATGGGTATGACGCATCTTTATAATAATGGCGTATTCATTTCTAAATAACTCAAAATATTCATTCTTAAATACCTTGCACTATAACGTATTCATTCATAAATATCTCGCCCTATGACGTATTCATTCATAAAAACTATGGTGTCTTTGTGCTATTTTAAAAGATTGAATGGAACACATATCTTAAAAAAAATTACACAGGGTTGTATGCAAGAAAAAGTATCTTTCATGGTTTATTGAGGACAACTGTTTTGGTGCACCTCAAGCCCATGAAGAAACTGATAGTCTTACAGCTTTAAATATGAATTACCATTGTCAAGTCTTACAGCTTTAAATATGAATTACCATTGTCAAGTCTTACAGCTTTAAATATGAATTACCATTGTCAAGTCTAAAAGCTTTAAATATGAAATACCGTTGTAAAGTCTTACAGCTTTAAATATGAAATACCATTGTTAAGTCTTACAGCTTTAAATATGAAATACCATTGTCCAGTCTTACAGCTTTAAATATGAAATACCATTGTCAAGTCTAAAAGCTTTAAATATGAAATACCGTTGTAAAGTCTTACAGCTTTAAATATGAAATACCATTGTTAAGTCTTACAGCTTTAAATATGAATTACCATTGTCAAGTCTTACAGCTTTAAATATGAATTACCATTGTCCAGTCTTACAGCTTTAAATATGAAATACCATTGTCAAGTCTAAAAGCTTTAAATATGAAATACCATTGTAAAGTCTTACAGCTTTAAATATGAATTACCATTGTCAAGTATTACAGTTTTAAATATGAATTACCATTGTCCAGTCTTACAGCTTTAAAAATAAAATACCATTGTCAAGTCTTACAGCTTTAAATATGAAATACCATTGTCAAGTCTTACAGCTTTAAATATAAATTACCTTTGTCAAGTCTTACAGCTTTAAATATGAATTACCATTGTCAAGTCTTCTAGCTTTAAATATGAATAACCATTGTCAAGTCTCACAGCTTTAAAAATACCGGTAATGGAGGACAGTGGTTCTACTCTTCATTCTCTCTGAGGTATGTATTCCTGCCCCAATAAAGTGGATGAAATATATAACCCATCCTTTCCCATCCACATTTTTTTCTGGCATCCATAAAGATGCCATTTAAGCTCATACATATGCTTGTAACCAACTCTCAACAAACCTAAGATGCTTATCTCACACATTTTCTTATCATCCTTTAACCACAAAGTTCACCAGTATAAATACAAATATTTTTTTTCTTTTTACATAATTATAATCAAAACAGTTTGTGACATTTTCACTTTTCTGGGAATTTACAAGTTGTGTGCGTGTCGGTGAATGTTAAAGTTATGGATACAATGTTTATTTCAGGAGACAGTTTACGAATACGTTTAATTTGTCAGCATAAACATTATTGATTGGGGCATATATCTCAGCCAAAGGTGTTTTGGTTTTTATAAATACTTTTTCTGTGGCATATTTATGAAATACATGTAGATATCAGGGGGATGATTTAATCATTGATAGGCAAATAAAATTGTTTACTTTTGAAAATCTTTAAATTAAAACATTATTTTAAGGCCCACTCATTTTTATTTTTTTTTATAGTTTTAACTTATTTATTTTACTTTGGTTCTTACAACTTAGACGAATCACGCCTGAAGTCTTCCTGGGTAGAACCAGTACTAAGCATATGCAGATAAAGTGTCTTGCTCAAGGACACCACATACAGCCATGACAAAGGATCAAACCCATGACCCTCCACTCCTAGGGTTGGTGCTCTTCCACTGGACCATGTGCTCCACATTTTATGACACTTCATCAGCATGAAATGGATGGTCAAATGGCAGAGCAGATTCTCAGGTCAGTTACTGAGGTCAGATACTGAGGTCAGATACTTTATCTGCATATGCTCAGTACTGGTTTACCCAGAAAGAGTTTGAGAATAATTTGTATAAACTGTCAATCTTGTTTCACAATCCATGTAAAATAACCAGGTCTAACTTTAAAGTAAACTCTGTTGATATCCACTTGAACTTTCTGCCATTGTGTTTAATGTATTATTATTGTAGATGTATGTTTTACACAATTATTAACATTGTCATCTTCCTTCTCCACAGAGACAAGTTTGAAAGGAATAGAATAATGCCCTTCAGCCATCCTTGATAAAAAAAATATACTTTTTTGAGCTTTGACCCAGTATCATTCCAGTAAATAGACAGGTAGCAATTTTTTTTGTTTGCCAGATTTTTTATTATCATTTTGAAAAAAATATGGGGAAAAAAAGCATAAAAAAAAAAAAAAGTTTGGATAGCTGCAATTGGACAGGGTAGGTAGGAGTACAGCAAACAAACATTTTTTAAGAATGGCCTTGACATATTAAAACAGTGCTGAAATAATACATTGTCAGAATTTAATAATTTTGGAATCTGTGTAAAATAAAAGCTGATGAAAAGGCCGACCATTTATAAATATCTATTATAAAATATCTTTATTAAGCTATCATAAATCAATTGCGAGATTATCATCAATTATCATCCAAATTTTTCTTAAAAAGGGGGAGGAGGGGAAGGAAAATTATATTTTTTACTTTAATTTGAAAATGAAAATTAGGGCACGGGCGAGGATGATAATCTAGCAATTAATTTATTATGGCCTTCTGAGTGTGGAATATAATTATATACGGTAGTCGGAATTGTGATTCCTCTGTCAGTCTGAGTTAATGAGCGATTCCCAAATGGCTTAGCATTTTTGTGTGACAAGAAAACAGTCAGGAAAAATAAATGGCTAAAGTAGGTTACAAAATTTCCACTACATGGCTAATTGTTTTTCTTGTTCAGTGGTTAGAAGAGACAAAAGAGAGACCCATGATGCCTTGACACAGCCATCATACCTAATTGGGCAAAAGGTATAACTATCTATTTAAGCAATGAGAAAGTAACCATACAGGGGTTGTTTTTAGAAAAAAGGGGAAGGGGCCCCAACACGTTTTTTAGGGGGAAAAATCAGGGGCGCTGTTCAGAATTTAGGGAATTTTTTTACATACAACAGTAGAAACGGTTAATGGTTTAATAAAATACTGGTCATATAATGACAAACATCTTCCTCTATTTAAAACTTCAACTAAAGTTTGAAACATATCTCAATAATGAATTGTTTTCTAAAATTCAGTATATGCACTGCAGCAGTCATTAACTCTTTACTTCATAGAGATATAGCAGTATTGTCTATCTTACCAGATACAGGTAGAAGGAAACAGATGTCCAGCTGATAAGGTTTCTGCACTATCCCTATAGGAGATATTTAAAAATATATGCTGATTACAATCCCAGTTCATTTAAGTCATTATTTCAGTAATAAATATTGATTTTAAACTTTTTGTGTGTATGTAAAAACTTTTGCAAATTAAATTTTCTTTCTGGTGATATGAAAAGTATATTTTTTGGCAATTGAATAATGAGACATATGGATAGAAACTAAATAGACTTTGTTTCATTGCATGTTTTTGTTAAATTCAACACTAGTTTATATATATCTTGCTTATAAAGTCAATATTTCTGCAAGATATATTGATTTTACACTTTTTATGTTAATGTAAACTTTGTTGAATATTAAATTATCATTGTGATAATAAAAAAACAATAATTCTATGACAATGGAATACAAAAATCCCCAAATTCTTATCCCCGAAACCAGAACGGGACCCAATCCTAATTACCGCAATCAAAACAAACATTGAATTATTACCTTGTCAATGATCACTGTCCGTAAGCATGATTTTTCAAAAATATAAAAATAGACCACTGTACATTTTCAGAAAATATATTTGACCTAGATCTTCCTGAAAAATTCCATGACCTAGCGTGATCACTGGCATGGGTATTTACGATTGAACGCTTTTTTAAATGTAACCTATGGTGTCATGCATAATTTTACTGTGCGGACTGCAATGCTACACAAATATAAACAACCGGTCCTTGAAAAATAAATATATATTGTTTTTACAATTGAAAATGGGGAGATTTTTGTTATTCTCGCGTAAGTCTGGACAATTCAATGACCTCGTGTGATCACTGATAAATTGAAATGTATTGTTTTAGCGATTGAAAATGTGGAGGTTTTTGTTATTTCCCGCTGAAGTCTGGACAATTTGATGACCTCGCGTGACCCTATTTACAATTGGTTGCTATATTAAATTCTAACCTCTGATGTCATTCATAATTTAATTGTGCGAAATGCAATGCCACATGAATATAAACATCCGGTTCTTGAAAAATAAATTGAAATGTGTTGCTTTCGGGATTTAAATTGGGGATATATGTTTTATTCCCGCGTAAGTCTGTTCAATTCAATGACCTCGCGTGGTCACTGACATGATACTATATACAAATAGACGCTAATTTAAATAGTAACCATATGATGTCTTGCATAAATTTACTTTGTGAAATGTTACGCTACACAAATATAAACTAATGATATCTGAAAAATAAATAGGCGAACCGGTTATTTTTTTGCGGAAAGGGCCCTTTTTACCGGAAAGTTATTTTTTTAGCGATAGGGGAAAATAACCGGCGAGGGGAAGACGTGTTTAATGACCTCGGCTATAGCAGGAAAAAAAAACCTGCCAATGAGGCAGTTTTTTTTTTGTTGGGTGAAGGGTGGGGGAGTGGGGGGAGGTGGGGCTGTAATTTTTTCAAGAATATTATTAAATGTTCATCACCTTAAACACTAAAAATACTACAATTAGGCAGTGACAAAGTGAACATATCCAATAAGGCAGTGACAAAGTGAGCATATCCAATAAGGCAGTGACAAGCATGATAATTATCCAACAAGAGGTTGCCACTAACCTGGCCATATCCACCTCCACCTCGTTAACCCTTAGAGGCATTTCAAGAAAAGTGGATTTAAATTATGCAAAGTGAAAAAGTCACCGAGCACAGAAATCAATGTAGATGTCACAAACCGAAATAGACTGTAATATGACAAATTGTCCAGTGAACACTGGTGTGCTGTTCTAAATCCAACAATAAATATTTAAGTTATAACCCCAAAACAAAAGAAAAACTATCTTTGACGAACAGACCAAACTCAATCACACGACACATTGTCTTCGGCTGGTTAGCATTTGTGCCCATTTATTTAAAAATCCAATCACAACTAAAGAAGATACAGTCCGGACAGCAGTGGACGGACGGACTGACAGAGCTGTGAAATTGACCTTCGAAGAACAGACTCAAGGTATTTGCATGATACATCTTCTTGTCCTAGTAAACATTTGTGCTAAGTTATTTAAAAATCTAATAACAACTAAAGAAGACAAGTCCGGAGAGCAGCAGAGGGACGGATGGAGCTGTGACCTTGACCTTTGACGAACAGACCCAAGTCAGTCCCACGACACATCATCTTGTCATAGTGAACATTTGTGCCAAGTTATTTAAAAATGCAGTCACAACTAAAGAAGATACGCTCAGGACAGGACGAAACACAGTGTATGCATTGGATTTTCAAACACTTGACTTTGAGCTATGACTTTGACCTTTGACGAACAGACCCAAGTCATTCGCATGACACATCGTCTTGTTCTAGTGAGCGTTTGTGCCAGGTTCTTAAAAATTCGAATCACAACTAAAGAAGATATGGTCTGGACAGCAGCAAACGGACGGACAGAACTGTGACCTTGACCTTTGAAGAACAGACCCAAGTCATTCGCATGACACATCGTCTTGTCCTAGTGAACATTTGTGCCAATTTTTTTAAATTCCAATCACAACTAAAGAAGATACAGTCCAGACAAGAGGAAACACAGTGTATACATTGGATTTCCAAACCCTTGAACTTTTACCTTGACCTTTGACGAACAGACCCAAGACATTTGCATGACACTTCGTCTTGTCCTAATGAACATTTATGCCAAGTTATTTAAAATTCCAATTACAACTGAAGGAGATACAGTGAGGACAGAAAGAGACCCACACACGGACGAAGGCAGCCAATTCCTATATCCCCCACTCCGCTCTATCAGCAGTGGTGGGGGATAGTTAGGAAGTGAAAAGTGAGCATATACAACTAGGTAGTAACAAAGTGAGCATATACAATTAAGCAATAACTAGACAATGACAAAGTGAGCATATCCAATTAGGCAGTGATAAGCATATCCAATTACTAAAGTGACAAAGTGAGCATATACAACAAGGTAGTGACAAAGTGAACATATACAATTAAGCAGCGACAAGCAATTCCAATTATACAGTGACAAAGTGAGCAAATCCAATTAGGCAGCAACAAGCATATCCAATTAGGTAGTGAAAAAATGAGCATATACAACTAGGCAGTGACAAAGTTTGCATTTCCAATTAGGCAGTGTTCTCAGTTAGACAATGTCATATCTCTTTTCTTTCTTCGGGAAGTTGTTACATGCCAAATATCGCATGCTGACATGTGAATTATGAGTTGGGGGTCAGAAATAGATGCTGCCATACTGGGGTCAGCCAATATAAACATAAACCTATCAAGCTACAGAGAATTTACAACTTTATACCAATTCAATAATTGGATTTTTTGTTGCAGAGGAGACTGAGTGGATGCCGCCCAAAGTGTAAGCCACATGCCAGCCTGATTTAAGATTCAAGAAATTGCCGTTTGTTATGTTTGAGACGTCTGCTACTCTGTTAGACAATATTTAGATGAAGTGTATTGACTCTTTATATGATGATTATTGTCCTTCCGCACAAAACAGAACAATTTGTGTGATCAAAGTCGGAATAATAAGAGAGTAAATATTATGCATAGAATAGAATTGGGGTAAAACTTTAAAATATGTTTGTAAGGCCATTATAAATTATTTGCAAGATTATTACCAACATTTTTCTTGAAAAAGGGAAAGGCGTGAGGATTTTATTTTATATTTTTAAAATTTTTGATGTTAATTATTTTTTTATTTTTTTATGAAAATAAAAAGGGTCAGGGTGTCATGAATATTAGGGGGATGTGCAGGGATGATTATCTAGCAATTAATTTATTATGGCCTAATTTGTAAAACAGCAGCAAATTTTGCATGTCTTATTTTTTGTCTATACTTTATTTATTTTTGTTTAATGTTTGTCTGTGTTTAATTTTTGTCCTTAGTTTCTTTGAGTCAAAACTGTTTAATGTGGGTTTATTTAATGTGAATTAATGCCAATTACAATATTTCAGGTTATATATGGCGTGTCTAGTTTAACTGGTAGAGGAAGAACTCAGAATAAACAGTTTGTAAGTGGTTTTATTTGAAAAAAAAAGTCAATATAACAAATATAAAGGACAATAATCCTTTAGGTCATAATAAATTAATTGTTAGATTATCATTCCAGCACACCGCCTTATTTTCATGCCACCCCGACCCTTTTTATTTTCATAAAAAAAAAAAAAATGAAAATAAAAAAAAAAAAATTAAAAAAAATAAAAACATCAAAAATTAAAAAAAATTAATAAAAAAAAAAATAAAATCCTCCAGCCCTCCCCATTTTTTATAAAAAATTGGATGATCATCTAGCAATTAATTTACAATGGCTTTAGTCTGACTACTGAATGCATCCAAAAATCTGTTGACATTTCTATACAGACTTTGACAAATATAGTTAAAAACATTGAAATCTTATTTTGTATTATAGTCATACTTGCATGAAAGTGGTGAGGAAACTTTTTGTTTCAAGTACAGTTTTAAGGAGGACACACACATAATTTTGAGTCATTACAATCATGATCTTCTGTTTATTGCTTTTTGTTTTGAATGGGGTTTAATGCAATTTTCAACACATTTCAGATTATATATGGCATATCTAGTTTTACTGGTAGAGGAAGACCTCAGACTGATTCAAAATCTCACTTAAGTTCTCTGAAGCTCACTCAAGTTCTCTAAAGCTCTCTTTTTAAAGCTCACTTATCTACTGCTCACTAAAGTTCTCTGAAGCTCACTCAAGTTCTCTAAAGCTCTCTTTTTAAAGCTCACTTAAGTTCTCTAAAGCTCACTTAAATTCTTTAAAGCTCACTTTTCTAAAACTCAATTAAGTTCTTTCAAGCTCACTTAAGTTCTCTAAAGCTCACTTTTCTAAAACTCACTAAAGTTCTCTAAAGCTCACTTAAATTCTCTAAAGCTCACTTTTCTAAAACTCAATAAGTTCTTTCAAGCTCACTTAAGTTCTCTAAAGCCCATTTTTAAAACTCACTCAAGTTCTCTAAAGCTCACTCAAGTTCTCTTAAGCTCACTTAAATTCTCTAAAACTCACTTTTCTAAAACTCAATTAAGTTCATTCAAGCTCACTTAAGTTCTCTAAAGCTCACTTTTCTAAAACTCACTTAAGTTCTCTCAACCTTACTCAAGTTCTCTAAAGCTCACTTTTCTAAAGCTCACTCAAGTTCTCTAAAGCTCACTTTTCTAAAACTCACTTAAATTCTCGCAAGCTCACTTAAGTTCTCTAAAGCTCACTTTTCTAAAACTCACTTAAGTTCTCTCAACCTCACTCAAGTTCTCTAAAGCTCACTTTTCTAAAACTCACTTAAGTTTTCTCAAGCTCACTCAAGTTCTCTAAAGCTCATTTAAATTCTCTAAAGCTCATTCAAATTCTCTAAAGCTCACTTAAGCTAACATTTATCATAACTTGTAGATTAAGTTCAGCCATCCTAAAAAAAATGTTTGTTTGCTGTGATCTGACCCAGTATTTTTATGTGGGTAGGTAGGTTGCTTAGTTTGCCAGATTTTTATATTTTATGTTTATTTTGAACAGAAAATGGTCAGGAATCATGAAAAAAAATACCAATGCTTTGTAAGACAATAAAAAAGTTGGGTAGCTGCAATTTGACTAGGTAGGTAGGAGCACGGCAATAAAAGAACAGACTTGTAAATATGACAATTTGAAAAAGTGTGTTAGAACATTAAATAACAGAGGACCTTTCTTTTGACATATTTTTTTATAAAATTTAATGCAGTGTTTAACTGGTTTATATTGGTATACCTGTAATCGTGACTTGACTTGTGATGACCCTGGGCTGACCTCTGTGTCTGTAACAGACTGTATGATGCTTGTGTCTGTGGATGAAGACTGCTGCTGATGATGATGATGATGTAGGTGTTGTTGTTGTTTCTGTCTCTGTTTGAACATTTCCATGGCTTTATCAATTTTGGGTGTTATCACATCAGCTGTATTGGATTCCTGGAACATTTATATATGAAAAAAAATTATATTGACAATCTATTAAAAAACTTTTACACAACTTTTCCTAAGCCTTCAACAGACATTTCCGTTAAAGTAACCCGTTTCCTGCTGCGCATTACTAGACATTTCGTTGACATTCACCAGATAATTCTTTGACCTTCACAGCACCTATCTATGTCCGATTCCATATTTTCCATAACCTTTAACACATTTTCCCCAATCATTCCATGGCCATTATCGGACATTTACTGACCTTCACCAGGATTTCTTTAACCTTTACTACACTTATCTCTGTTTGTTACCAGATTGTCCCCTGACCATTTACACCTTTTTTTTACCTGTACAAGAATACTGTTGGTGTTTTTTTCAGATTTGCCTTTCACTGTTTGCAGATTACTCGATTACCTTTCTAGATTTTCTCCTGACCTTGACCTCTCCTTTTCCTGACCTTTACCAGATGGTACTCAGCTCTTTTCTAAAATTTAATTCATTTATAACAAATATAACAAATAAGGCCAGTGGAGTATCGAGAAAAAGATTTTAAATATTCATTTTTTCCTTATTTGGACCTTATGAATATTAAATTCTTTTTAAATACCTTGAGTGAATCGGATTCCACACCGCTGGACAACAGGTAGTCTAAGTACTCGTCCAATCCTGCAAACAGATAATGACACAAGTTAAACCTCTGATGGGTTAAAGTGACCTCTGATGGGTTAAAGTGACCTCTGATGGGTTAAAGTAACCTCTGATGGGTGAAAGTGAGCTCTGATGGGTCAAACTGACCTTTGGTGAGTCAATATTGTCTTTGACGGGTGAAAGTGACCTTTTATTGGTGAAAATGACCTCCGATGGTTGAGTGACCTCTGATGGGTCAGAATGACCTCAAATAGTTGAGACTGATCTCTGATGGGGTGAGAGTGACCTCTGATGGGTGAGAGTGACCTCTGATGGGTCAAAGTGACCTTTGATATTTGAAAGAAACATCTGATATAACTAACAATATCCAGAAATCTGATATATATCATGAATGACAAGATGAATTCTACAAAAAATCTCAACCGATGATGGTTCAATGTTGGTGATAAAGTTTGTTCGAGTTTACAACATTTTTTTTTTTCAAAATTGTTAATATTAACATTCAAATTAAACAAATTTATGTATACTAGAAGCCAAAACTGTCTTAAGTAGCATTGAATGAAAACAGGAATAGTCTTTTACCATAGGTGATTGTTAAATACAAGATAATTTAACTCCAAAACCTAATAAAATTGAAGCATGCAGCTGCTTAAAGCAAATACTTGCTTACTAGAGATGCTGTCTAGTAGCTGGTCCACAGGGGAAGAATGAGAGAGATCACCCACCAGATGATGGGATTGATCCCCACTTTAAGTTTGATTTTGTTTTCTAATGGGGTTCAATACTATTTTCAACACATTTCAGGATATATATGGCATATCCAGTTTTATTAGTGGAGAAGACCTCACAATGAATCTGAGTTGAGCCACCGTCCTTCCCACTAGTAACTGGCAAACTTTCTCACATTAACTTTTTGGACCGAAAAAGACTCGAACCTATGACCATAGCTGTGAGAGGTAAGTGATTTTGAGACGGGACCTTAGACCACTTGGCCATCAATGTCCAAGCCAGTGAGAAATCCCTTAGGCCATTATAAATTAATTGTTAGATTATCATTCCCACCTGCCCCCTAATTTTCATGCCACAAGACTCTTTTTATTTTCATTAAAAAGATAAATAAATAAAAACAAGAAATGTCACTGGTAAGTGTCGCATGACCCAAAATGGAAGTTGAAAAATTACAATATAATTATGTTGTAATAGGTAGCGATGTATCCATGATCGTAAAGAGTAATGGACTGATGTTTCAGACTACACATGCAATTTCATGTTTTTTACATTAAAGCATGACCTTGACCTTTGTGTTACCTTGACCTTGACATTGGATGGTCTGGCTATTTCAACAGTTAATTGCTGCTGAAACATCATCATGACATGCTGATCACTTGTGTCAAGCTTTTTTAAAATCCCTAAATGTAAGACAAAGTTACAGATCAATTGTTGATAAATTGAGCCAAGTGTTTTTGAAATCCATCCATGTATGATAAAGTTAAAGGATGGACTTGAAATCTCAAACAGATTCAAAGTGTTGTCATACATACTAAAAGTGTGATCTTGACCTTTGAGGTATTGGGTCTAGGTCTTACTTACGACAGGTCGTCACATCATCTTGAAAAATTGAGCCAAGTAAAAGGCAAAGTCACAGACCAGACACACAATATCAAACAAATTGGAAGTGTGACCTTGATCTTTGAGGAAAGGTTCTGGGTCTTACACATGCGACACTTAATTTTGAACAACTGAGCCAAATATTTTTAAAATTTATCCATAGATGACAGACGAGACAAGAAATGTCAAACTGACTGAAAGTGTTGTCAAACAAAGTTAATTTGAGACCTTGACCTTTGAAGTGGGAGTTTGGGTATTAAGTGCAACACGTCGTCATGTTATGCTGATCAATTGTAGCAAGTATCATTAAAATTCATATATGCATGACAAAGTTACAGGCCAGACACAAAATCTCACAGTCTCAAAGTGTTGTTAAACAAACCCAAATTGTGACCTTGACCTTTGAGGTACAGGTGTGGTTCTTACTCGCGACACATCGTCATGTTATGTTGATCATTTGTAGCAAGAATTTACAAAATCCATCTATGCATGACAAAGTTACAAACAGGACACAAAATCTTACACAAACTTGAAGTGTTGTAAAACAAACTCAAATAGTGACCTTGACCTTTGAGTTACCAGTGTGGGTCTTACTCACGACACATCCATCTAAGTATGACAAAGTTATAGGCCGGACACGAAATCTCACAAAGACTCAAAGCACATTCAAACAAACTAAAATTGTGACCTTGACCTTTGCCATCCAAAAATGGGGGGGGGGGGGGGGGGGGGGATTAAAAAATAACACAATAACACACCACCCCTGAAGAATGAGTATGAACTTAAAAATCAGAGTAAAATAACTTTATGAAAACTCACTTACATAAAACTGCAAATACAGTGTCTTTGATATTTCAACAGAAATAAATTCAAGTGATGTCAGATCATAATACTTACAAATTTAAGACGTCATCTTTAATGCAGATTTAATTACATTTCTTTGTATGTTACGATCTTTGAAATCAAAATCATGACATCCAACAGGATTAATAGACACAATGGTGAAAAGGTGACAGTAGAGATTCATGTTAGCAATACGGAAGAGGTTATTGTCATCATTTTATTTTACGTGAAGTTCATTATAGATCGTTATAATAAATTTACCTATAGAGGCACTCTGGGTAAATCATACCACCCACATATATTTAGAAATCTTTAAAGGGAATATATCAGGGGAAAAAGGCAATAAATGTCTTAAAATGAAATAATTATTGAATGGATAAAAAGAATCTCACTTTCATTAATAAATCAAACCATCAAAATATGACAAAATCCATATTTAAATTGGAGTGGTAAACTTGAAATGAAATCCCCATTCCAAAAATAGACATAACTTAAATACTGCTTGACAACCTTCACATCATCATTCGGACACTTTCTAAGATGACATTTTTAACCTGTATAACAGATCAAACTGAAATCAAAAAGAGATTACATGACTAATTTAATACAGCACAAACTATGTTGCAATTTAAAGTGAGAAATCTATCTTAGTCTAGCCCAAGTGAGAAAATCCCTTTTCCATATATTATTTTGACATGTTGAAATATTCATCCTATTGGCAATATGGGGTCAGAGTATATATATGTAGGGGCATGATCTATTGGGGGAAAAATGTCTTTAGTCAATTTTAAAATTTTGAAAAATCATGATATATTCCCTTTAAAGGACGTTTTTCAGATTTTAAAAGAAATGAAATTGGCTAAAACCTTTTTTTTTCTCCAATACATCATTCCTATTGATACTATGCCATAAGGATATTTATTAAAACGTCATAAATATTAAACAAGAGTTGTCAGAGGGCAACAAAGCTCGCCTATGGGATAAAACTCACCATCTGCGCAAAGATTGAGACTGGAGGCAAACACCAAAACTTACACGCAACTAAACGCAAAAGTTTAACCTGGGTGTCTACAGACGACACCACCGCCGCCGCCGGGGTCCCGGCGAGCTTAAAAGGGATATCCTTACTTCGTATTGTCTATTATGTAAAGTATCATATGAGTCATGTGATTTCATTTTGATTTCGATTAAAATATTGTAGAATCTGTTTCATCTGAGAAAGAGTCCAAATGATTTCCCTTGGAAGTTAACTTTTAAGATTAAAATATTGTTTTTGTCACATTTTGGTGGAATATATACCAAACCATTCAGATTTTATTTAATTATAATAGTGAGAGCTTTGTATCCATTTTAAAATAATTTTAAGACATTTATAAATAGCTTTTTTTTCCTGATAAAGTACCTTTAAAAGAATATAGATCACAGGAGGAAGTACCTCCTGAAGATCTATGAGCGACGACTAAATATTGATACACAAAGTGAGGATGATCGATTACTATAACAAGAGGCCCATTAGCCTTAACAGTCACCCGATTATTATCATATAGATTAAGTCAAGTAGGCCCTACCCCAAGGGCCAAACCACGAGACCCAGGGACATGCAATTCACAATTTTTATAAAAGAACCCATATACATCTATAATCATGCTCACCATTTGTTTCCCAGTGCTTCCTATAGTAATGTTCAAATAACAAAATATTGAACCAGTTGTGCTTATTAGTGCCCGATTATCAACTTAGATTGAAACTTATGTAATATAGTTCTATAATTATTGGACTTTAGTCCCACGTTGTCTCAAACCTTTCACAATTTTACCCTAACAGACGAACCTCATCCATATTTTTTTAATTTTTAAAGTTCACTGGTTGTTAGAAATAAGAAAATGAATGTCAAACAGCAGTCGTGCCATTCAAACGACGCGGAGTTCAAGATCTTTTAACATTTTTAGCGACAAAATTGTTTTCTGCACTTGAATGCAAAGAGGTCATAGACACTGAGCAAACATACCAGGTACAGTGGTGTCAGCATCCACCACCACGTTCCCGTGTCTGTCGCGACTGTCTATGCACTGTAGTTGGGGAATATTGGACAACAATTCACTGTCATAACCTGAAATGTGATCAAATACAATCATGGCTATGAAAATCATCTACAATAAAACAATTGGATTAAAAAATGAAAAGGAAAGAGAAGGAAGGAAAAAAGGAAAGAAGGCAGGGATGAGGGAAGGTAAAAAGGAAATGAGGGAGGGGGGAAGGAAGGAAGGAAGGAAGGAAGGAAGGAAGGAAGGAAGGAAGGAAGGAAGGAAGGAATGAAGGAAGGAAGGAAGGAAGGAAGGAAGGAAGGAAGGAAGGAAGGAAGGAAGGAAGGAAGGAAGGAAGGAAGGAAGGAAGGAAGGAAGGAAGGAAGGAAGGAAGGAAGGAAGGAAGGAAGGAAGGGGAAGGAAGGAAGGAAGGAAGGAGAAACATATATGACAACCAGTTTTATTGGCACAAGAAGACCTCTGACTCATGAACATGAATCTTTGCAGAACCAGTGTCATTTTTCAATTCCTCCATTACAAAAATAAATAATGTACAGTCATCATATTGAAAAAAAAAAGAAACAAAAGTCATTGACTACCTTACCTGAAATAAAAAACGGATGTAATTTTATTATTAACAGATAACCAAACACATGTTTAATGCAAGTTTTACATAAAACTGGATAATTTTTAAACATATTATTAAATATAAATTAAACACCACCCCTTTCCAATCTGTAACTCCCTGACAAGAGTGCATTGTTTTCTTTTTACAATTAATTATCATTTTTCATAAATTGTATGAATATATTTCCTGTTTGGCTTCTTTGATTACCAGGCTGCGTAGTCAACAGAATTAATCTAAAAAGGTCAATGATCTTACAGTTACATCGCAAAGGAAATAAAATTGTCAAAAGCAACATAGCAACAATATATCAACCAAACAGCCACCTGTCTGCCTTTAATGAGATAGGGAGTATATATTTTGTAAATGGCAAACAAATTATATCATAATAAGCTGATTCCATGTTAACAGACTGTTAATCATGAGAGATCAATGTGCACTAGACACCTGGCGAAAATAACATCCGGGTCACTGGGCCACTTTGTATATATCCTGGTCATTGGGCCACTAAGTATATATCCTGGTCATTGGGCCACTAAGTATATATCCTGGTCATTGGGCCACTAAGTATATATCCTGGTCATTGGGCCACTAAGTATGTATATTATGTACAGCTTTTTCAAGAGTTTGGCTACAAGTACAGTGACCTATATAGCGGAGTCTCTCTCTGGAAGAGATATTGTACAATTTACAATATCTTATTTATCGATCAAATACAGTTTGATACTTGGACATTTTTTAATCTCGGTTTATATAATGCTTCAGCACATTTCACGTGAAAAACAATGTATTTACAATAATAACGCCATAAAGTCCAAAGTAGGAAATATCAGACTAGCTTCCTGTCAACTTTTATACTTTCATTTAATTACAGTGAAACAAGCTCTTTGATCATAGACTTAATGGAAATATATATCAGGAGTTTTAACAATTTTAAAATCGGCTAAAAAACTTTTTCCCAATATATCATTCCTATATATACTCACTAACCGCGTCTAGTGAAAAGATCTTTCTATTCAAAATGCTCAAATAATATATTGAAAAGGGATTTCCTAACTTGGGCTACACACCTAGGTTGGACTAAAATAGATTTCCTGCTTGAAATTGCAACATAGTTTGTGACGTATTTAATGAGTAATGAGACCGTATCTTGATTTTAATTTGGTTCGTTATACAGGTGTGCATAGTAAATATGGTTTCATCTTAAAAAGAGTCTTAATGATGATGTCAAAGTCTTCAAGCAGTATTTTTGTTCTATTTGTTCCAATTTTAGAATGGGAACTAAGGTTCAAGTTTATCAATCCATTTTAAATATCGATTTTGATTCATTGTGGCGGATTTGACATACCAAATAATTCAGGATTTTATTTATTAATGATAATTGTCCATTTTAAAAATCATTTTATTTTTTAAGACATTTTATAGCATTTTATCTTGATATACTCCCTTAAGGTGATAAATTAATATTTGGCTTTAACAATTAACACTTGGAGCAATCCAAATATTTAACAATATGTACTTTTCTTGAGATGATATTAAAAAAATAAATCTATCAAATATTGAAGATATTTTTGACATGCAAAATCAAATTATTAATTTTGAAATCTGTATTTAAAGACAAATCTTTTGATATAAAATTCAGTAAGAAATATTTATAAAATAGTTAAATGCATTTTATGGTTTCTTTTAAAATTTATTTTTAACAATTATGTATGATTATGCAATACTCAATATTGTAAAACTAGACATCATAATATATCCTAGTCACTGGGCCATTTGGTAAATATCCTAGTCACTGGGTAATTTGGTATATATCCTAGTCACTGTGTAATTTGGTATATAGCCCAGTCACTGGGCCACTTAGTATATATTCAAGACACTGGGCCAATGGGTATATATTCTGGTCACTGAACCATTTAGTATATATCCTAATCACTGGGCCATTTGGTATATATATCTAAGACACTGGGTAATTTGGTATATATCCTAGTCACTGGGTTATTTGGTATATATCCTAGTCACTGGGCTATTTAGTATATATCCTGGTCACTGGGTCATTTGGTGTACATCTAAGACACTGGGCCATTTGGTATATATCCTGGTCACTGAGCCATTTGGTATATATCCTGGTCACTGTACCATTTGGTATATATCCCAATCACTGAGCCATTTGGTATATATCTAAGACACTGGGCCATTTGGTATATAGCCCAGTCTGTGGGCCACTTAGTATATATCCAAGACACTGGGTCATTTGGTATATATCCTTGTCAATGAACCATTTAGTATATATCCCCAGTCACTGGACCATTTGGTATATATCCTAGTCACTGAGCCTTTTGGAATATAGCCCAGTCACAGGGCCACTTAGTAAATATCCCAGTCACTGGGTCATTTGGTATATATTCTTGTCACTGGGCCATTTGGTATATATCCCAATCACTGAGCCAATAAGTATATATGCCAGTCACTAGGCCACTTGGTATATATCCCAGTCACTGGACCATTTGGTATATATGCTAGTCACTGGGCCATTTAGTATATATCCTAGTCACTGAGTCATTTGGTATATATCCCAATCATTGTGTCATTTGGTATATATCCCAGTCACTGAGTCATTTGGTAAATGTGCTGGTCACAGGGCCATTTGGTATACCGGTATATCCTAGTCACTGGGCCATTTGGAATATATCCTGATCACTGGGTCATTTGATATATATCTCTGTAACTGGGTTGTTTGATATATATCCAAATCACTAGGCCATTTGGTATATATTTTGGTCACTGGGTCATTTGATATATATCCTGGTCACTTGGTGATTTGGTATATATCCCTATCACTGGGTTATTTGGTATATATTTCCAAAAATAAGATAATATACCAGACCGTATAATAAAGCAAGAGTAAAAAAAAATCTGGTATGGGATACTTAGAGTATGACAGCTACCGGTCTGGGACATTGATTGTCCTGTACAACATTTACACTTTACATCTGTTGCTCGGAGCTCCAGATATTTGTTTATCCACAAGTATTTTAAATTACAATTTGAAAATGAATGAGTAATATGTGACGTGACAAAAGTAACCTTTTCCTGTTTATTTCCTTTCGAACTTAAGCAAAATTTAGAAACATAATAACTTATATGTAAATTAGGCTTTCACACTGACCAGGAATGGTCAATGGTATCGATGTACCTGGCAATTGTCAGTATCTAGGTGGTTGGTAAATCAGTACGTGTCCATATAACAGAGACAGGATAATTCCCACAATTTAACATAATTTCTCCATTACTGTCACTCACAACAGAAATTTCATTCTCCACTGCTTGGTTTTGTTTTCTCCATTCTTTTTTTTTCTCCAACACGGTCAGGAAACTTTGCAACGTCATCAAAAATGTACACAAATGTACACAAATGTACACAAATGAGCTGACCACACATAAAACACCGTCAGACAAGAAATGTCTTGTAACTTTTTTAATATTATAGCAATCAACACAGGATAAAGAGCACCGCACCGCCCAACAGTAAACTAAGCAATGGCTGTATTCAATTTTATGCACCAAGCATACTAAAAGTTTTAAAAAATTGTAGGAGTACTTCCACACCCAAGGGAAAGAGGAGTTCATTTAGGGCATATTTTCATAAAAGATAGACAAATTAAGACAAATTTAATATCACTGATCTGTATTATTATGAAAAAATTATATCTCTTGGGGTCTTAAAGAATGTTCAAGGACATTTCAATAGAAATTGGCAATGAAATGAGAACGTCCACACTTTGATTTTATATGAGTACTTCCAAATGTGAAAGTCTTCAAATAGATTCAAGCTTGTTTCCCGACCGTGTCCAACTAACATTCGTCATACTGTCCATGCAATTTATACTGTATTCCCATCAGAAAATGGTGTTAATTTTTCAGCATAGCTGGACCAGGTTACAATATGTAGCTCAGTCAGTAGGGCATCTTGACTATCAACCAAGGGGTCGTGTGTTCAAATCCATGCCAGGCCAGCCTGTTTGATGACTGACTTATGACATTGCATAACACTGTCAATTGTCTTCCATCGCTGATTCAAATGGGAAACTTATCAATTACTTACAGGTTGGGTGTGAACTTCATAAAAAAATTATTCCTGACTGGCGGGAATGTTGTGGGTCTGGCGAAAGTGGCAAACAAACCAGGGCTAGAAAATTCCACTCGTCTGCTCGCCATGACTGAACATCTGGTCAGGATGAGTAATATTTCAGAAAATGACCTGATTATTTCTTAGATTCAACAAATAATATTGGGAAGGGAGGACAAGCAGTTTTTAGAAGAAATTTCAAGCTCTGCAAACAGCATTTTAATATAGGCCTAAAAAATATCTAATAAAATCCAAATCAAATTATTGCCACTAGCTACAACAAAAAAACAGCAAGCCACCTGGGTTATGACAGAAATTAAGTCAACAAAATGTAGAAAGCTTATAAAGAAATATTTTGTTCATTTCTTTTCTCATTAAATTTTTTGACATATAAAAAACTTCTATTATAATGACCTACGCTTTGTCTTTTCAAGAAGAATTTCAAGGTGTCTCAGCTGCAGAAGCTTATGGAGACATCATTAAAACATAATTATCTACTTACCATACTCCCCCTCATAAACAACCCCCGCCAACCCAACCACAAATCTAGGTCCGAAAAATGAAAATAAAAAAGAGAAAAAAAAAGTGTTATCAGTAAATAGAAACTTAATAGTTATATGTCATTGTGCTACATTTGACCACTGCAGTGGTCTAGTGGTTGAGTGTCCTCTTCACATGCAGAAGTTAGTTGATTCGTCATCCCAGCCGGGTTATACTAAAGACTTGGAAAATGTTACTAGAAGATTCCTTGCTTAGTGCTAAGCAGTTAGAATATCTGCTCAGTGTCAGTATAATGTGCATGGGTGGGATATCATACAATGTGTCTGGGGCATGATACTCTGGTGTTGCAGCACTCAGAATACTGTCTCAATCATACATCGTCGCAATATGACTGAAAAGTTATTGAAAGCGATGTTAAACGCCACACAACAATATGTATTTGTGAAGTTCATCAATCAATCACAAGATTGGTCATTTATAATACATTTATTCGAAGGAATACAGTAGGATATGAGTACCACTTACATGCCAGAGTCACAGTATTAAAACTAGCAGCACTGGAAATGGCCGCTTACATTGAATTCTACTCACTGGAAGTAAAACATCAGTGGAGGAATTTTTAATTTTTCAAAAGTTGTACAAAACAGATTTGGTTGAAACTTGGCAGATCTGTTCTTGAATGTATTGACTTTGTGTCATGTGAATTTGGAAATTATGTGTACTGGTATAAGTGTCAAATAAAAAAAATCTTTTTTGAAAATGTTGTAAAATTCAAATTTCCCTCCAGTTGTGATTGACATCTGATCTGAGTTCATGACCCGACTCTCCAGCCAATTACAGTCCAGCTTCTATATAGATAAGCAACATGTTCATTCCACTCTTTTGACATATGGCAGAGAATTAAAAACTATAATACATGCTACATACATATTGCTTAGATGTGCTTTATGAATGTTTTATTGTCAATTGTTGTAGGATTGCATGCATTGTATCAAGTACCGGTACATGTATATACTTTTATTACTATTCCATTTAAGGATGATTGTTTTGATTTGGAAAACATCTGTGTAACCATTTCTAAAACACACATTTTCATAATGTCCCTTCGATAACAAAATTAGGCCAAACATCAGCTATCAGCTATCAAACCAATACACATGTTTATGTTTACAAATGTTAAGATAAAAGCTAGCAGGTCAGTAGTTTAGCCCCACCTTCTCAACCATATTTGCTGTAATTGCTTACCAGTTGGTTTTTCGATATAGTGAACCACGGCCTTAAAACATCAGGGTGATCATTGTACTGGTGTTATACTTTCAGAGAAATAATCACAGAGTTCTTGCTTGCACTTTTGGGAATGGGGTCAGGGCCCCTGACTTTGGAAATATTAGCGTTATTTTTAAAGAAATTGGATATAACATATTACAATAGTTCCTTCACTACATGTGATAATATATGGGCATCCAATGGTTAGGTCTTATAAAGGATGTGGCAATTAAAGTGAATGAATGTGTAAGTTTGGTTCCTTGTACAGGGTAATAAATACACTGGTGATACCAAATCCCGACAAGGTTCCGATTGACACAGCGAATTCCCGATTGCAGGTGTGCCTGATAGTAACTTTGATGTTTAAATGTACTGATCTCAATCATTATGTATTGCCATTTGCATATTTAGAAAAAAAACTTACCTTATATATTGTCTAACGTACTTACTGCTATGTCTATACAATTTACTACTGTGATAATAATATATTTTAAATCAATTCGTATCCATATTTTAAATTAATTTGTGGATATATCATTTTTAAAAACAACAGTTAAAAATTACTGTTTTTCCAAAACTTGTGCATTCGGTGATATATCTGATTCTGACGACATGCTGAAAATATGTCACACTTGTAAACTATCTTTATATTTCTGTTGTGTCGAATAAAATAAACAACTGTAGCTGTTTAATTTTGTTATTATTTTCATTGTTATGGGTTCAGCATATTATAATAATTGAGTAAATACATCGTTATTTGAATATTATTAACATTAACTCGGTATGAATCTGTCAGAAACGGCGATAAGTTGTCAAAAAAGATAAGTTTCAAGACATTATTTACGCAAGGAATTTTAGAAAATTCCTTGATTTAAGGCATCATCATTTTTTTTCCTGATTAAATATGCAAAGAACGATTCATACCGCATTTGAATTTTCCTCTTAGCTGGAAAGTGGTCGGAACATGACTAGGTTTTGATATCAATAGCGGTTTGTACATTCCCATGATGCACTGTTGAGAAAAACAATGGCGACCTCCATGTGGCAAATGCCATGTTTTTAACACATGATCGTGATGTTTCAATATGGCAGCGCCCAGAGTCAATTTATTAACTCGCCCTTATATAGGGTTCGGTCGCACGATCATGCGACCTAACCAAAAAAGGAAACTTTTGGCCATTGGGAATAAGGCAGAATAAGTGTCTCAAAAATTGGCAAATGAGAGCCCCGAATTAGAAATGTGTCTGATGACGACGATGATATGATTCACAATTCAGAATGGCATGACCTAAAACTGATCCACTTGCAATTCTGAAATAAGGTTGCTAATGTACCAATGTTAAAGGGAGTATATCACGAAATAACACTATATATGTCTAAAAAAATAAATTATTCAAATGGATAAAAAGCATCTCATTATCATCAAGAAACTACATAGAAAAGGAAAGGCAACTAACTGAGATTTTGTACTACTGAACGCTTGCGTATCTACTCAAAATCTCGTAATATCTCATTTTCTATTATCTTAACTTCTACTCATCTTAGAAACACAAATCAAACGTCTTACATTGCAGAACGATTCTCATCAAAACAATACCATTCCAAGCAATTTGTGTTTCAAAACAGTACCATTCCAAACAATTTGTGTTTAAAATTTTTGCACTACCTCTGATTACAAATTGTGTATATTGAAGCTAAAATAACAACAAAATTGCGAGAAATTTTACTTCAAACCTCAATATAAACAATTCAAGATCATTTTCAAAACATATTAAAACATTTAAGATTACACACAACTTACACTTTATATACAAGAAACCAGACCTTAAACTACCCTATAAATGCTGAACGCCGAGTGAGGAAGTTTTCAGTAGGTATTATTTCCAGTCTTTGGTATGACCTGGCTGTGGATCGAACCAACTACCTTCTGTATGCAAGACAGACCCTCTACTACTAGACTTACACTGTTGTTAGAAAAATAAAGAGCCTTATCTTTCATCTTCTGATTACCCTCGAGATTTTCTTTTATTAAAAGCAAAATAATAAGGTAAAAAGGAATATATTTTATGTTTTCCTCAACTATGAATCCTCAGAGCAGCTGTGGAACCTCTCAATATTTTCTATATTAATGGAGTTACAACAAAATACTGAATTAATTGGTTGATTATCACCCCTGCCCACCCCCTAATTTTCGTGCTGCCCTGACCCTTTTCATTTTCATAATAAAAGAATAAAAAAATTAAAAAAATTAAAAAAAAAACATTGAAACAAAATATATATAAAAAAATATGATTCTCTCCACCCCCTCTCCCTATTTAAATATAATTCAAAATATTTATATCTAAGTATAATGGCCATATGTATAAAATAAATATTGAAATTGATGTGAAAATGGTTGTGGTTGATGAATGGTTGTTTTTCTCTAATGTTTTTTTTGTTTAAATATATGTTATTCGTATGTTATGTACAATAATTATATTCCACAACAAATGTTGTTAAAGGATTGAAATCAAAGAAAATAATTCTTATATAGTTTATCTCCATCTCTAATCATATTAAAGTATTTATTTTGAGTACTCTTACGTGGCTGCGAGTATATGTCTGATCACCATTCATCACCAGATTGATTTCAGGTTTCACTACTGAGCGAACTAAGTCTATAGTGACATAACATGCAACAAAAGGCCAACGGGCCTTATAATAGCGGTCACCTGATCATCCTAAATGACATAAAGTTATATGAATCTATTTTCAAACTTTTGTCAATAAAACATAAGTATTACCCGTCATGTCAGCAACAACAAATCACGGTAAAAAACATTCAAAAGAGTCTATTCAGTCATCAGAAATGACATTTTTTGTCATTTTCTCTTACATAGATTTAGTAAAGCAGGCCCAACTCCCAGGCCAAACCGTGAGACCCTGGGAAATGCAATTCATAATTTTTATAAAGGATCCATATATGTCCATAACCATGCTCACCATTTGTTTCCCAATGCTTCCTATAATAAGAAGAAGATTTTGAAGACGAAGGAGACCATACAATTCACAACTTTTGATTCACTCTTAGGTACCAAAACTGCATAAACATTTCATTACAATTGAGCTTACGGTTTTTCAACAGAAGTCGAAAATGTTAATTGTTTACGGATGCATTAAATGTTTTTAGGCCCCACTTCCATGGCCAAACCGTGAGACCCTTAGGTACCAAAGCTGCATAAAACATTTCATTACAATCCAGCTTACAGTTTTTGAAAAGAACGACGCACGATGACAAACAAAAGGTCCCTTGAGATAAAGTCTCAAGTGACCTAGTAATCTTTACCTCGTTAAAACGAGAATTTATTAAAAAAAGATCACTTTATTTTTATACAAAAATATATCTGGAACGTTGGAAAAGGTTTCTACCAGCAAACAGATATCAAATAATGTCCAAAAAAAGTAATTAACCAAATGTTTTCACCATTTAAGTTTTAGCATTACTGTCGCCAGTAAAAATTTAGGGACCAGTAGGTCATTTAAAACTTGAAAAGTATGGAGTGAAAAAAATATCTAGCCAATTCTTCCCCCCACCCCTACCCACTCTCCACCCCAAAGGAAGAAATCAGCTAGCCAATTATTTCCACGGGGAAATAATTAACTACTTTTAGACGGGGAAAGAATTTACTACTATATTGGTGTTTCAAATGATAAGTATAGGGTAAAAATAAAGTTTTTGCTTCATTATGTCATGGACATATTATAATGTCGTTCAAATTTATTACTCTTATTAACAGGGCTTCTAAAATCATAGGTTTTTTGGTTTTTGACCAATTTCTACTGTTCAAAACCGGTTTTCATTTCAAAATTTAATAAAAAATCGTTCCAGATATTTTCTATCGGACGTATAAATTACCCTTATCATGCCTTATAAGCTGTGAAATACGCCTTGTTGCACTAACATTCGATTATTTTGTCACCCGCAGTGCGAAAGGAGGAAAATTTTGATTAAGCCATTACGGATAGTAGTGGATTTTTCGGAAAAGTCTATCGCTACGTAACATGCCTCTGATGTGTGATCAGCGACCCGTATCAGTTCATCAAAGTGGTTTTGCTTCGGTAATTTCTTTGATAGACCGCTTGCCGCAATGTGTTTGCTCTGCCGTTTCTTTTTCCAAGTGGTTAAAGCTGGGACTTTTGGACCGAAAATTGCTTTAGTCATTAAAATATTTAATAAAAAAACGCACAGTATTACTTGTTTGTTTGAGTTTTTTAACAATGACTTTAACTATAATATTAATGACATTAATTTAGAAAAGTGATCAAACCTTGACCAATTTTATTTTGATGTCAGACAGAAATTGTTTGCGTTAGCCATAATGTTTGGAAAAATAGTTGTTCACAGAGCACAGATCTGTGCATCATCAATGTAACTTAACTAAATAATTAATATAAAATTTCCATAACGTTTATATATCTGATATAATAACATCCTCCATATTACTAACTTCGTAATCCAAAACATGCTTCAATTTCCAAAAAGAAACGACATAAACATGTCACTTTCAAGGACTCGAAATCATGTACGTTTCACCCTTACAATATCCTTTTGATGTTAGCTGATGCACAGTGACGTCACAGTCATCAAAGAGACGACAGCAAACTTGTTGTTTCTAATATAGACGCCTTTGGACCCCTAATATAGACGGCTTTGGACAACTAATATAGACGCCTTTGGACACCTAATATAGACGCCTTTGGACACCTAATATAGACGCCTTTGGACCCCTAATATAGACGCCTTTGGACCCCTAATATAGACGCCTTTGGACACCTAATATAGACGCCTTTGGACACCTAATATAGACGCCTTTGGACACCTCTAATACAGATGCCTTTGGACACCTAGTATAGACGCCTTTGGGCACCTAATATAGACGCCTTTGGACACCTAATATAGATGCCTTTGGACACCTCTAATATAGAAGGCTTTTGAATTATTGAGTGAATTATGTTTATATTAACTGACAGAGTGGAAAACAGTGCAGGAAGTGTTCAGATTGCTCGTTACGAGCAATCTGAACTCTTCTTGCACTGTTTTCAAAGGCCTTCTGTGATTGGTGCGGGAAAACGTGTATCTATGGAGTAAAGAGTTAATAAAATTGTCATTAATTAAGTGATTTTATATTGTCAAAGTTATTTGTCCTTGGACATTTTTTTTTTGGCCAGTTATGGAGATGATGACAAACCCCACCCCATCCCACACACCCAAGAAAGGGGAGACACATTTATTGGAGTGTAAATTTTTATGTATACTGGTACCTGATTTATGACAGACTGGATTACTGGAGCCATCCAAGCTGAGTACCAATTGTTTAAGGTTGCTAAGACGACAAAGACACTGAGCTATATGTGCTACAGATGACAACCTGTTGCCGTGGAGATCCAAGAATGCTAACTTGTATGTGGGTCCTGCAGTAGATTTCAGCCCTGTCAAATCATCAATCTGATTGTAGCTAACATTCAACTTTTCCAGGCTCCTTTAAATTAAAGAAAAAGTAATTATAGGATGTACATGTGAAATTCATGCAATCTCATATATATAAAATGTTTGTATATACAGTGTCACTTTTATTGAAAAGGCCAGCCACAATGGGCTTTATGTTGTACACATTTACTTCCCAAAAGATTATCCTTGCCAGGTGTCAGGCCGATAGATATTTGGTTCACATGATCAATTTACCAAGTTGCAAGATGAGCAACCAGCCGCATCAGAAAAAAAACAAGTGCTGCCACAAGGATTCAAACCTTCTACCTCCTGCTACCAAGGCAGGTGCCTTAATCCTTAGGCTACGAAAGAGAGTTACATAAAAAGTAGATATTAAGCAACATTTAAACACATAATTATGTATTGGAATCAAATACTGAAGGACAACTCTTGCAGATTTCAAATTGAGTATTTGGGATTTTTAGATACTACCATACTATGTTTTGTATTTAATAACAATAA